>CAUZXS010002697.1:0-60000 GCA_963585895.1 Sepioteuthis lessoniana
CACTGAGTTAGACCGCCAGCCATTAACAGAGCTCAGGGAGAAATTTAGGGCAAAACTAAGAACAATACGGAAAGCAGAGTGGCATAGAAGGCGTCGGAAAGAAAGAGCGAGTAAGAGAACATTGTTCCTCATAGACCCCTTCGGCTTCGCTAAGAAACTACTTGGTGATAAGCGAAGCGGCCAGCTAAATTGCCCGACAGAAGAGTTGAACACCCATCTTAGGGATAATCTGAGTGATCCAGAAAGGGTCAAGGAACTAGCAAATCTGGAAGCCGTCATTAGGCCGCAACAGCCAACAACTAAATTTGACTTAGAAGATCCTAGCTGCAACGAAGTGAGAGAAGTAGTGAAGGCAGCTCGTTCAGCTTCAGCTCCGGGCCCTAGCGGGGTCCCATATGGCGTTTATAAACGCTGCCCTAGTCTCCTCCTGCTTCTTTGGGAGATAATAAAGGTGATTTGGCGAAGGGGAAGGGTTGCAGACCAGTGGAGATTCGCAGAGGGAGTGTGGATCCCCAAAGAAGAGAACTCCAGGAAGATAGAACAATTTAGGAGTAGTTTTTTGCTGAGTACTGAAAGTAAAATCTTTTTCAGCATTTTATCACGACGTCTGAGCAAGTATCGGTTGAAGAATAATTATATTGACACTTCAGTACAGAAGGGCGGGATTCCGGGATGTCTCGAACATACTGGAGTAGTTACGCAGATATTGAGGGAGGCCTGAGAAGGTAAAGGTGACCTCGCCGTTTTGTGGTTGGACCTCGCGAATGCATACGGTTCCATCCCGCATAAATTGGTAGAGGAAGCCTTAAAGAGACATCATGTATCTGGCAAAATCAGCGAATTAATCCTGGGCTATATATATATATATATATATATATATATATATATATATATAGGTAAGAATCTCATCCAAGATACTAATTTCCGATTGGCATAGACTCAAGAGTGCACGCTGTCAGCTACCCTCTTTACCCTGGCCATAAATATGATTGTGAAATCGGCTAAGATCGAGTGTCGAGGTCCAATGATGAAGACAGGAGTGCGCCAATCCCCGATAAGAGCATACATGAATGACCTGACTGTAACTACAACATCAGTTATTGGGAGCAGGTGGATCCTATGCAGCCTTGAAAAACTGATAGCGTGGGCGAGGATGAAGTTCAAGCCTTCTAAATTGAGGTCGTTCGTCATGAAGAAAGGGAGAACGGCGGACAAATTCCGTTTTTCAATAGCGGGAACGATGATACCCACCTTGTCAGAATGCCCCGTAAAGAGCCTAGGAAAGATTTTCGATACCACACTGAAAGACACCAATGCTGTCCGAGCCGCGGTAGGTGACCTGGAGTTGTGGCTTTCCAGAGTGGACAAGTCCGGCCTTCCGGGCCGTTTCAAAGCGTGGATATATCAGCACGCAGTACTCCCCAGGATTCTGTGGCCGTTATTTGTGTATGACTTCAATTGACAATCGTAGAAGCCATGGAAAGGAAGATAAACAACTACCTCTGAAGATGGCTTGGGTTCCCTAGAAGCTTGAGTAGTACCGCATTATATGGCTCCTCAAACGCACTACAACTACCCTTTAAAGGCTTGATGGAGGAATTTGTAGTCTCTCGAACGAGAGAAGTAATGTTGTATAGGGATTCGAAAGACCCAAAAGTTGCGACAGCTGGCATTGAAGTTTGCACAGGAAAGAAATGGTGTGCAAAGAAAGAATGGAGAATGCCGAGGAGTGATTAAGGCTCTCGTTGGGACGGTGGCGATTGGTCGAACTGGCCTGGGCTACTTCCCCAGTATTCAAATTCATAAAGCCAAGGGGAAGGAGAGACGGAACCTAATTCAAGAAGAGGTTCGCGCTAGCGTTGAGGAAAAAAGAAGCAAAATGGTGGAGCTATGTCGGCAAGGAACGATGGGACACGATGGGAGAATTTTGGGAAAAGAAAAATAAGCTGGGCAGACATTTGGCACGCTGATGCTAGCCGGTTGAAATTTCTAGTACAGTTATGATGTACTACCAAGTCCGGCGAATTTATTTACTTGGGGGAAAAGTGGAATACCATCGTGTCCACTGTGTGTCGGAAAAGGCACATTAAGGCACATTATGAGTGCCTTCCCAAGGGCATTAGGCGATGGGAGGTACCGTTGGAGACACGACCAGGTACTGAGGACGGTTGCTGATACAGTGGACGCTGCAATCCGTACGAACAATTACAAGCCGGAAGCGAGGCCGATTTACTTCGTCCAAGCCGGTGAATGCCCCCCCCCCTCGGCGTGTAAAATCAACTCTTGCTTACTATCTACCGCTCAAGACTGGCAGTGGAGGGTAGACATCGGGAATCGTTTGAAAGTTCCAGAGCAGATTGCAACAACAACACTGCGACCGGATTTAATTCTTTGGTCAACTGAAACAAGACAGTTGCTGCTGATAGAACTGACAGTCCCGTGGGAGGAAAACATCGAGGTGGCCTGCGAAAGAAAGCTCGAAAAATATCAGGAGCTTGTAGAGCAATGTAAAGTTAACAAATGGCGGACAGCATGTTATCCAATAGAAATTGGCTGCCGCGGTTTTGCGGGAAGATCAGTATGCAGATTTCTAAGTCGTTTCGGGATGATAGGAGAAAAAAAAGGGAAAGGCCATCAGAGCGATTTCAGAGTCTGCAGAAAAAGCATCGAGATGGTTATGGATTAAAAGAGCAGAACCATGGAGTACAACAGACTAACGAGTGTGGAGGTATGCAATAGTAAATAGGAGGGTTAGGAAAAGAGGAATTGTATTTGTAGTGTAGTTTTAGCTAGTTTACACATGTATATAATCGAACGTAAATTTGTACAAAGAAAAAAACAAGAAAATTTTAAAAAAAAAGGAAAAAAAAAACTTTTTTGTAAGGGAAATATTAATATATTAATTTCATGTCTATTTCCTTAGTTACCTTTTTTTTTTTTCTTCTTTTGTCGTGTACGTATATCAGATACATTTTTTTCCTTTTTATTTTAGAAATAAATTGAGAAATGGGGCGAATTAACTATGTTTTTTTAGGGACAACTTTTATTTATGATAATTAGTCAATAATTTAAATATAGCCTTATGTCTACATCTTGCGATTAATTCACGTCTCTTATTTAATAAATTTTCTGGCTCCGAATAAGTCATTATTTGTATCTTTTCTTCTAAGCACAGGTTACATCTACCGTCAAAATATTTTGGAGTATTTGACTTTTTCAATATAGACCATTGAATTTCAGGGGTTAACCCTATATTTTTTAAACTCCAGAATTTCTTATATAGTGCTGTTTGGTGTTTTAGATGTTCGTGGGAGAAAGAATATTTGTGAAAAAAAAATCTTAATATGAGCACAGGTAAAAAAAAATCATGCATAATAGTAGTAATTCTTGTCAAGTAAGAACATTAAGTTTATAAGTCCCAAAAATTCACTCTGAATTGTCCAGCAGGACACATGGCGTCACGGTTATAGGAGACAATCATCTGAAGGTTGCAGGTTCAATCCTCACTACAGGCGAGTAATATACAGGAATACTTAACACTTGTATCCGGTTATGGCTAACGGAATCAGAACAGGCGACCCCCGTGGTTTCAATAAAGGACGTAGTTCGAAGTCCCGTGAAGGTTCCCGAGTTCGACAAACACCTGAAGGCCGGAGGACATATCGGCCGAAACGTTGTGGAAATAACAATAAAGACAATAATCCAAAAAACCTTAATAATAAAAATCAACAAGCTTAGACAACTTGTGATTTGTGTATCTCCCTTTCCAATTTCGTGGAGGAAATTCCGATATAAGTTTTTTTATCCATTATATTCTCTTTTGGGTAAATTATTCCTTGATATACTACATTATTTAAGTTACATAATCCATTCATAGGACAATTGTTTCGAGTTTTACAATTACATTCGTTTTTTATACCGTTGTTGTTATTATTATCATTATTATTTGTTCGGTCCTGAAATCCTTAATTATCTCTTTATTATGATTATTAATTATTTGAAAAATATTTTTCGTGCAAGAGTAACTAATTTTTAACGTTTTTCTATTAAATATTTTATGCAGTTTATTATCATGTTTAAAATGCTTATCTATTAGCTTCAAAAAATATTTTCCTTCATTTATACTAGCTAGCCTACAAAAACGGTGTGTGTGGGGGGTTGAACCATATCATTTTTCTTTTCCTATTTTTACGCCCATTTTCCTTATTACTATCATTAGGCATATTCTCTTCTTTATAGGTAAAATTTTCCTTATTCCCGCTACTTTTAGAGTATCGATATATATTTTACTACTCTCTCTGAATATTTTCTTATTTGCTGATAGATTTCTTATTCTTAAATTTACAGCTTTTGGGACTTGTTGAATTATTGTCTTAGGATGGTTCGATTTAATGTTAATGTATGAAGGGGACTAATCCGTTTTTATAAACGGTTTATTGGTGTTGTTTGAAAGGTCTAGGGTTACATCCAGGAAATTGACTATCCTATTATTTGATGATACTTCTATTTTGAAACCTAAAAGGTTGAAGGCTCTTATAATCTTTTGTATACTAGAACTATTTGGGCCATTACTATTCGGGATATATATTAAACCATCATAACGATATAAACCTATTTGTTCCGAGCTGATAATTCTATTCAGTATATGTAATATATATAAACCCACAAGGTCCGCTATTTGTGAGGAATTGTATCCCCCCATAGGGACATCAAAATTTACAGGCCCACTTTTTACCCATGTGGTTTCGTTATTTTCTAGTACTGTTTTTCTATATGCTTATATATATATATATATATATATATATATATATATATATTTCCATTTATTCATACATCATGTCAATCCAGTGTATTTATAAGGAAAGAAGACCTTTCTATTTTTAAGAAACTGTAGCAGAGAGTTTTTTTTTTTGCGCGTAATTTAATTCGACCGTCAGGGCCGAAGCTTAATTTCACCCAATCACGATGACTTATCCTTTTCAACCCGGGCCATCTTTCCGGGCAGGACAAACTGGGGAAATCAGCCAAACACCTTTTTTTTTGGCTGAACAGCTTCGTTCAGGACAGACGTCTTATTGTCTGCTTTTTCAATAGCAGCAGCAGCATCGGCAATGAGGACCCCTTGCGTCTATTCTCTTAGACTAAGGCCTCCCAGTTGAATATGAATTAGATGAATTCAGTACGCTACTGACAGGAACAACTTTACATCACCCCTAAAATTGGCTATGTCGACTGCGATGTAAAATCCGCTCCGACCCCTAGCTACTTCACCTCTGGGCAACATTTTCTGGAGACATTCACGCTTCTCCCCGAAACAACCCGAACTACAAACTCACGGTGACTACAACCATTTCTGTCCTCAAACTGCAAACACGACTTCTGCTACACAATGGCGAACATATCTCCCTCAACACATTCAACAATGCCTTAACCTAACAATGCACTTTTCACTCAGGCATTTAGCTGCTAAAAAAAAACCTTTTGTTATTAGTTTGTATTTTGTACCATTATCCTTCCTTTGTCTTTCTTATTTTATTCAGTTCTTGCAAATGCCAAAATGCAGCATTTGGTCTTTCCAATGTGTGTGTGTTTTTTTTTTTTTTTTCGCCTCCTTTATTTTTTTTTTTTGGTTTTCTTTCTGTGAAATCCATGAATTCCCATACTTTTGAAGTTTCAGTAAATATGTCTTGTTTTTTTTGTACAATAAATAAAAACACAACGCAAATTTTCAATTTGTCAACCTTTTTTTTATTTTTTTTTTTATTTACGTTTTATGCACCAAAGTTCTGCAAGAAAACCAGAACATTTTTTTTTGTCCAGTTCTTTGAACATCACACAAAGAAGCCATTTTTCAAAATGACTTTTGGAAAATGTTTTTTTCTTCATAATATGATAGTATAGTGTGGAATTTTTATAAAAGTTTTTAGTTTTTGAATTCCGTCTTTTAAAGGAATGAAAAAAAAAAAAGTTTCTCTATCATACTCGCTTTCAAACATTTGCACAATGTCAGTTTCTCTTTTCATGTATTTTATTTTCTTGTTTGTTTTTGTGTCACTGGAAGACCAAAGATGTGTAAAAAAATATTTTTTAGTGGGGGTTGGGGGTTCTTATTTAAAGATTTATAATTTTCTGACTGTACCTTTCTTGTCGGTTTGACGTTAAGGTATTTTTTTTTTCAAGATGCCTGGGACACAGCTTACCCAGAAAGGAAAAAGTAAGGAGGAGAGGAAAAAAAAAAAAAAAAACAGCCTGTAAAGTGGATGAAGAAAATTATTTACAAATTTTTTTTTGGTTCATCTGGAGTTATGTCAGCAAGATAATCTTTTTTTTTTTTTCTCTCTTTTCATAATTTTTATTGATAATGGCAGACAAAGAAAATCTCCACAACTCCTTTCATATTATAATATACATTTACGCACAGTTCAAGTAAATGCACAAGTCTGTGTCCACGATGCAGTAATTCACATTTTTTAATAGGATGAGATTTTCTTTAAAATCCAGAGCTTTTTTTAAAAAATAACTCCTTTTTTTTTTTTTTCAAAGTAATGGAAAACTGAAAAATTCATTGAAATCAAGCGCGCAATCACATATAAAATTTGATTTATATTTTATTTACGATTTAAATTTCGATAAGTGGACTAAGTTGTCTCTCTTGAATCTCTGAGTTATCTCCCCTTTCATGATTGTCCTTAAACTTGGAGCTTTTCGTTATTATCACCATATACAATGCAATATGAGTGATTTCCTCTGTTTTCTTCAAACATTTACGTAAATCTTTAATTAAAAATGAATCAAGAATCAATAAAATTACAGCCATGTCCTCTTGTATTCAAGCGACATCACTGTATGAATTAAAAAAACAACAAATTAAACTGACCTGGAATAAAACACTATCTCAGATCATTCCATTAAAAAAGAGATTTGGCAATATATAAGAGTCATAATTAATATTAAGTTTGGAGAATTATTACTCACTGTAATCCTTCCAGATACTTTTTGTAAACTATGCATCTTATAAGATGTCAAATATTGTACTCTTTGAAACTCTGAACCAGATCTTATAGGCTAAAGGAATCAATAGTAATTTAATAATTTCCATAACAAATACACATTGTCTTTTCTCGTTATATTTTAAGTAATCGAAATAAAATTGAAAAAGGTCACTAATATTAAAAAAAATAGTTTTACTTGAAGATTATTTTCATATGCAACAATGTTCTTGATTCAGCAATGCAATCCTTTATCCAAATACAATTAAATGCTTTTTTTTATTAAGATAATATCTATCAGAGGCATGTGTGGTGCTAATTGCCTTGGCAAAGTCAGCGATGAGTAAATAATATTGCAGACTGGGATAATTCTAAATTCAAAATTGAAACTTGTGGTTTTAAATGCCTATATTAATGTAACACTGGGTGGGGAAATATAACTATTTCAGATTACTCATATGTGCAGACATAAAAAAATTATTAATATATTCTGATGGGACATGTTGGTTGGAAGCAGACATGGGGTGGGGTTTAAAACTTTTCTACCCAAATCAGGAGGGATTGGGGGGGGGCGAGTAAAGGTTTAAGTAAACTTGGTATATTGTTGATGTATAGTCCTCGTGCTTGGTCAGGCTGAGAACATTTCAGCACACCCTCATAAGAACTCTATTCCAGTTTGTTTTCCCAACCCAATATCCTTTTTGGAGATGAAAAAATATTTACATCTTTGCTTACTTATTTATTTCATAAGTGATGCATTCAGAACATATAGAGACTAAAGCACGCAACCTGAAGGCTCCATTTTCAATAGTTACCACACTGAGGTGTAGGGGAGGGCACCACTCCTTTCCCTGGATGCTCCACACCTTATAAATCCAAGAGTTAAGCAAGGAGGCACTGAGTATCATGTTTTTTGAGTCTTTGGTATGACTCGACCAGGGATTAAACAAAATTTTCCCAGACCATTGGTAAAAATTCTAATGACTAAGCCAATGGGCTGGTATTCCTATCTAAAATGAACAATTTGCACACAGCTCTATGATTTCAAATAACTAATAATAATCCCTAGTAAATAGTTGCATAGTTCTATTTGACCAATTGATGACACCCTAACAGGTACTACCACTCTAGATCAATGTGGACTTTGAAGTAATGGTAATGAAGGGGTACTCCATATTCATGACAGGAGCCTCACCATCAGATAATTTGGTTTGGTTTGGTTTGGTTTCTTTGTTTAATGGCATATCAACCTTTATAGGTTATTTAATGCCAAAGCCATTCTCCTAGAAGACTAGTAGTGGTACTATTTAACCCATAGCTGGGAGGATAAGGGGGTTCATACCTTTCCCAAGGGTATTTGCCTGAAAGTGAATGTAATAGCACGACTGAAGTACGAACTCGCTTCCTACGATTCCACAGTCCATCGCTTTAACCATTACACCATGAGGACCCCCCCCCCAGATAGTTTAGTGTCATACCCAGAACTTAGAAATTGTATAAAATTACACAATCTGACAACACTTGAATTTTTCAAGAAACATCAATATGTAACAAATTTAACTGTTAGTTGCAATCTGGAAATAGATAAATAAATGAAAAAAAAACTACAAATTTGTTAGGAACTCAATTGAATATGGTGTCAGGTGTGACTATAATAAAAAAAAAAAATCTAAAGAAGCCTTGTCTTGTGCCATACTTGCTTTGGTAGAAAAACAAATAGAATTCATTTTGGTAGCCGATTAAATCACTCAACTATTAAAAGGAAGTGACTAATCAATTCAGATACACATAATAAAGTTCTAAAATTCTAATATAGTCAAGAATTCTGGTTATTTTTCATTAATCTAAACAATGTGTTCTGAAAAGCAACAATGACAGACTTTTCCACCCACCACAAAAAAAAAAAAATGACCTGGTCTAATATATTGACTTGATAGGAAGTTAATTAGATATCTTCACTTTTTTACTCCAACCTTCACGCTTATCATCATATTTCTAAAACGGATTTATTGGACCCATACATAGGACCCTAACACTCAAGGTTGGAGAGGATTTAGGAGTTATGGCAATGAAGGGGTACTCTACACTCACTAGAGCTGGAATTGCACCACCATTTTTTTTTTTTTTTTGAGTGGGGGGAGGGATTAAACCTCTGCAGATACAGTCAGCCTATTCTAAGCTCAATTGACAAGTCTAGGGGAAGGAAAACTGATTTCAAACTAAGTAAAGTTAGCGACATTAGTCGAGGGTGACCCGAAGGCTCCCTTTTCAATAGCTACTACACCAAGGTGTAGGGGAAGGCACTACTTCATTCCCATGATTGCTCCACTTTACCCTTGATACTCACCTTATAACAATCAGTGTTAAGCAAGGTACCATCAAGTACCATTTTTAGAGTCTTTGGTATGACTTGACCTGGGATTGAACCGCAGTCTCCTGGACCATTAGCGGCTTAGCTTTGAGTCACACTTTGCTCGTGATAGAGTAAATGCATACTCCGCATCAGTTGGCATAAGCGGTAGTGATTAGCTTAATTTATATAAGTAGAAAATGAATTATTGCTGAACAAATGCTGAAAATATTTACAGAGGAAAAAATATTTTATTTATTTATCTTATTTTATTTTTAATATTTTGTTTTTAAGAACTTTTATTGTTTCAAAGGTCTTACACTAAACTCTCCTAGGGAAGATATATCATTAATTCTGTCGTTTAGACTCAAATCTCATTCATGAAGATTAAAGCTTATTAAATAAATTCTATAGGCAAGACTTACAGGGGCAAAACATTTATGCATTTGATGAAAGAAGGGTGATAACATGAAACATACCTAAAAAATTTTAAATGCTCATCATGAAATTGGAGGGAGGACACAGAGATAGAGATACCTGTCCATTTTAACAGTGCTGAGCAAAATCCTTCACTCTGATGAACACATTATAAACAGCCTTTTGTAAATGGGAGACCAATTTGTCCTTCTGTTAATGGTTGATTGCTGACCAACCAAATTTTGACAAGCAACGAGAGAGGAGAAAAAAAAAAAAAAAATGGCAAGAAAGAAGAAAAAAGAAAAAGTCAACATTTTTTAGTAACAGCAGATATTCTTTTGGTCTTTGTATGGTTTTTGCTTTTTTTTTTTTTTATTCTAAAGACTTACTCTAATGAAGAAGAAAAAAAACATGCACAAACCAGTGTTAGAATTCTAAGAAAAAATAAACTTTTGAAAAATACAAAAACCCTGAAACAAAAGGCATCTGTTTGAATAAGGTAAAGTGATGAATTAAGACTATTACCTTAAAAAATAAAACCTTTTTTTCCCCCTTGGCACGTTCAGGATAATGTGAACACAAATCAGCAGCAGCCATTGTCAGTTCGTAAATAGTACATTTACATCTAACAAAGTGGTTTTAATTGAACTTCTGATCACTTATATAAAAAAAAACCCCGCAGATTCCTGACCGGCTGTAGCAGTTAAAACCAAATATTTAAAAATATTAACAGTTAGCTCCCTTACATATCGAAATCAAAGGGCAGATAAGTGAGTTGTATACATATTCCTAAAACGTAACAGTATTTACTCGACTATAATGCGACACTCATTGCAGCTAAAATCAGTAATATAATCCCTGTAACATAATGTGACACACTGATAGGCTGAATTTACCTACACTTATGTTAGTTTTGTATATAAAAAAATATCACAGCGAGTTTTTTTTTTTCAATTTATCCTATAAAAATGCTTAAGCCCGTGGTATTTTTAGGTGGGTCAGGAGTTCTTTCCCCTTATAGGTTATAGAAATAAATGTATGCTAACACAATATTTAAGCGCAAATGTCGGTGTTTAATATGGATATTTTTTTTTTAATATTTATTTTACAATTTTTAAACTCGAAATTTTATTATTTTATTCTTCTGTATACCATATTTGGAAAAAATGTCAGTCTTAGAAGCCATCAAAAAGATTTCAGAAAATAACTTACATTTTAACTCGTTCTCGTACTGCAATGGCCCTTATATTAAACTGCTAACATCTTCAAAAATGTAAAAAAAGGTGATGATTGCTTCTACACGAACAACAAAAGTCTTTTTCAAGGAATCAATGTATAACATTTATAGTTACTAGTACTTTATGAAAAATAACACCAGTCAGGGAGAAAATCAAGTGACAACACTAAAAAAAAAAAAAAAAAAAAAAAAAAGACCTGATAGTAGGAGAAGGGCTTCACCTGATATTCAGCCTTCACCTGATATTCATAGTTTAAACCCGTTTATTTATCAAATGCCTGCCCAGTTTAAGGTGCATCTTATAAGCTATCAAATACAATGATATTCTAATGAGTTTTTAAATTCTCAAGTATAAGGCTACCCTCTCAATAATGATTCAGACGTCTAATTACTTGCATTAAACCCAAGTAATTGCTGTGTGTTTGCACTAAGAAATTTACATATACTCATTTGATAAATACAAAAAAAATTAAAGACAGACGTAAGGGAGGAAATTTTGATTTTAGTTCCAATAACATTGTAAGCAATTGGTTCTGGGGTGCAAAGAGAAGTTATCATAAAAAAAAAGAAAAGGCCAGCAGTCAAAGTTCAACATCTTGTCTAGTGAGCTAGGTAGGCTTCATCAAGCACCCAAGAACTAAAAACAGCAGTTATCCAAGGTCACCAAAACTCAATTGGTCAACTAAGTTGTGGCAGAGGCTGGCTGGATGATGTTACACAAGGCAGAAATGGGGGTTGAATGTTCTGTGGACAATGTATTTCTACATTTAACTTTTCTTTTCGTGGTTGGGGTACAAGGAGACAACTAAACAGGGAAGAGCCAGTTCCGACTAAAACAAAGAAACTACTCATTGCATCTGCTATCATTACCCTCTGCTTCTATGTTCTCAGCAACTGAAGGAAAAGAAATAAAAAGCAACAGAGGTCATAACATTTGAGGCTAGTAGGGTTTTTTGGTTTCAACTCTGCTATGTCGGTGATGGCTAATTGTCAGATACAGTCATCAATTACTATTCTACATTAAAAACTAAAGTAAGTGTACCAATTCTAAAAACTATGAAATAAAAAGTAATAATTTCCACCAATGTTTTCTTCAATCTCCAAGCAAAGAATTTTTTCCCAAAATTAAAACTCAAGAAAATTAATCTTAAGAATGACTAGCTTGTTTTAAATTGTTTTAATTTGATTAGATATCATTAATATCCTTGCTACTAATTGTGTCAAAGTTTAAATTCTGATCACAGCTGCTTTTATATATATGTACTAACAAAAAAAAGGCATAAAACCAATCCTCCCAGTGTCATGCTTATCACTAGAACACATGAGTGAATATAATTATTTCATATATCCCTTGAGAAAGTCTCCAGTAAAATGGCAGCTATAAACTTTGTCAGTGATCGAGGAATGACTTCAGTCAACTTAGTAAATTAGAATGTTTTTCTTCATTTATGAATATATTTTTTTAGTAAATAGTCATTATTCTATACAGTTCATGAATTATATTCATCCGTGTTCTTTAAAAGAATAAAAACGTATATCGTTTATAAAAATTTATTGCAAAACTAAAAAGCAAAATTAAGTAAAAAACGTGTTTCCAAGGGAGGTAACTCTTAATAAGGGAGATAACCCTTTCTAACTTACAAGAAAAGCATTCTTTTTCCTCCTGTATAAAAAAAAAAATTTTTTAAATGGAGAGAAACGAGATGCACTTGATATTAAACTGCTATCAAATTATCAATAGATATACAAACTAAGATAAAAAGAAGAAAACAAACAAATTGTAAATTAAAACCTGATATTTTTGCCTCTGGGTCATTTTCTAAAAAAATAACCAATCCTTTCTTTTTTTTTCCTTCTTGCTTTCATTCAATCTTTTAACAATTTAAAACACACTCACATACACACTAATAGAAAAATAACTCAATGCATGTCTTTGCCTTGAAAAAACAAATTAAATTTGTTTAAACGCATTGCTTAAGACAAAAATCATGAATGCAAATATGTTTTTTTGTTTGTTTTTGGTTTTTTATAAAAATCTTATCTGATTGGATTGTTTTTTTTTTTAAATCTTCCATATACACATTGCAAAATTGTTTCTTTGTTTTTTTAAAAAATGAATAAAAAAAAAAAATAAAAAACAAGGTCAAGGGTAAATTTTACATTTCTGGCCAATTTTTAAAAAAAAGTCTCATAATTATTGTTACAGTTAATATATGACATTATAAATGCAAATGTAACAATTATTATGGGACGTTTATTAGCATTTTCTGTTAAGAATAATGAAAGTATTAAGGATAGTAAATGTTTTTGAATACCACCTCTGTCCCATAATACTTGGTACATTTAATGTATGAAATATATATAAAAATGTACCTACTATTATGGGATAGACACATTAATCTTTATCTCTAACATCTTTCTTAAACCTTCGATTAATCATAAAAGAAAATCCTACTCTCTGTCCCATCATAGTTAATACATTTGTACATATATTTTATACACAAGATGTACCAACTATTATGGGACGAAGATAGTATTCTTATTTCTAATATCATTCTTAAAACTTTCATAAATTAGAATAAAAAATGCTACTTTCTCTGTCCCATTAGAGTTTGTACACTTGCATATATATTTCATACAGTAAATGTAAAAACTATTATGGGACATAATAGAAGATGATACTTACTATGTCCAATAATAGTTGGTGCATTTAGCACATGAAATATTGAGGCAAAATGTACCAACAATTATGGGACAGATAGTAATAAATAAATACAAATTTTAAACAATCCCTTGCATAAAAAAACAAAATATTTGCATATTTTTTTAAAGGATGTGTAAAAGAAAATTTTCTCAGTAAAAAAGCCAAAGTATCAAAAGTCTGGGCCACGAAGGAAAGAAATCTCAAACTCAACAAATTAGCAGTGCACAAAATTTACCCCCGACCCAAAAGAAGTTCTACCGTAGGTAACCTGTGCTTTCATCGACGCTAGTAATTTCGGATTTTGTATCTGGCGACATGGAACTCCATGCCGTCTCCTGGCACTTTTCGAGCACGGGGCAAGCAGAAATTGGCTGTTCGAGAACACAGTGATTCTGAATGTGCCAAAATTCTGTGGTCAGCGAATCCACCCACTTTTCCAGATCCTTACCAATCTTTCGTCCATTGATGCGTGCGCTCGTTTCTGCTTCCGTGATATTCTCTATTTTTAACAGTTTCCGAAATTCGGAAAAATCGGGGTCTTTCTCGAGATATTGGCCCTGTGGCCCGTTGTGAGAAGCATATACTTCAGACACTGTGATTGGACGTTCTTGAAAGAAAGTCAAGGGAATAATTAAAAATTTGACTTCGGCAAATGTCTCCCACTTGTGAAAGACCTTAATTGTCCAGATTCCTGGCCGCAACGGCTTTTTAAACTTGGGTTTGTGGGCACTGATATGCAGGCCAGGAGGAATTTTCATATCGAAAGAAGCTGCAATGACGTTGCTGGGGTCGATCCAGGCTACAGAAACTGCCACTTCGTTACCATGGCCCCATGAATGTCGTAGAGCAATGTTGCTGTAGGGTCCCATGAGTTGGCCATGATTTCGGAAGATCAGTTCTTTCGGATCAAAGTCAGTTCCAACCTGTAATGATTTGAGATGAGGGAAAAAAAAAAAATTATTTCAACTTGTAAAATGAATTTTAAAATAAACAAACATTTTCAAATAAACAAACATTCATATCTATCAAGAGAACTCTTCATTTTTCTTTCTTATTTCTTTAATTTTATATTTCTTTCTTTCCAGTCAACTACTTTTTTGCCATCCCTCTCTCTTAATCAATATATCTATCTAGTTTTTTCCTCTGATTGGCAAACCTCTGAAATTAGTAGACCAGTTCATATACCTTGGTAGCAGCATCTCATTTACTGAAAATGATGTCACCATTCGTAGAGTAAATCATGGACTGTTATTGACAGGTAATCAACCATATGGGAATCTAATCTCTGATGAAATAAAACAGGAATTCTTATAAGCTGTAGCCATGTCAGTACAAATGTATGGTTGCACCACTCAAACTCAGTTGAAATGCTTTGAGAAAAAGCAAGATTAGAGCAACACAAGGATACTAGATACAGTTTTGAACAAATCCTGGAATCAGCACCTAACAAAACAGTAGCTGCATGGCTACTTACCACCCATCTCACAAACAATCTAAGTTAGATGGATAAGACATGCTGGCCACAGCTGGAGAAGTCAAGATAAACTTAGATAAACTATGGATTCCTACACATGGATATGCCAATGTTAGCAGACCATAAAATGACTGTGCAGTTACTGGATGCCGTCTAGAGGACCTACCAAGTTCAATGACGAATAGGGAGAGATGGTGAGAGAGAAAGAGCGTTAAAAAAATCCTTGCTGTCAATACACATTGATGATGATTTTTTTTTTATTTGAAATTAATTAGTCTTGTTTTTTGTTATCTCTTTCCATCTCTCTCTACATATGTTTTTTCTTTTTCTATGACATTTTTTTTTCCAAAAACTTTTGAGTCTTTTACTGGATGAAAGTCAGTTCAATCCTGGAAAGAAATGTGGTATAAAATTTATTCGTTCTCCGTCCCACCACCGGACAAGTATGGCACAAGGCCTTTTTTTTTTTTTTTAAAGTGGGTCCGGACGCAGGGTCGCAGCCCCCACACGCGCCTGACAAAACCCAAAAATACCTTCGGCCCCGTCGCCCCCGCCCCAAGGGCACTCCCCAGAGGCCAGGAAACAAACAACAAACAATTGTTGAATAAATAAATAAAACAATATGGGGTATAAAAAAAAGAAAAATAATTATTTTTGTTAATTAATAAATGTTAAAGAGTCTATTTAGAGAATGGAACAGTCCATTTCTAATGGATAGTGTGGGTTATACCAAAGATTACTGTCTTAAATAGACCAGATTTTCAATTGTGGATTTGTCTAATCATTACTACCTGTGAGCACCTGATGATGGCTGATTTGTTACCCCGCGAATGAACGAATATTCATATCCATAAACAAAAATTGGTCAGAATTATTAAATTAGCTCATTAGCATACAATGAAAATTAGGTAATGAACAATTTTAACAAAAGGCAGAAAAGAGCACATTTTACATAAATACGCAAACATTTTTATTGATGTGTAGAGATATCTTCACTAACATTCACATTATCTCAATATGCACATACAGCAGAGCTCATAAATTTGGTTTGGTTCAGTGGGTTTTATGGCATATCAACCTTTGTAGGTTATTTAATGCCAAATCCATTTTTATTCTATTTACCAACCCCTCCGCTCGGGCAGGATATGATACAAGATCAATTTTTAAGCGGAGTTTAACAGGTTTGAATGTAGAGTTTTCCTTCTCCTAGATGAGTTGCCTCACCAAGGCTGAAGAACCCAGTCTGTCCTACTACATAGCTGGAGGGAGAATTATTGGATTCATACCTTTCCCAAGGGTATTAGTGCTATGTGAAATGCAATCATTCTCGTCCAGGATTTGAACTTGAGTCGCTGTGTCCATTTCCTATAATGATAACCATTACACTATGGGCACCTCCATTTTTATGTAAATAATCTGTTCTATTTAAAACAATTCAGTTTAGCATAAGTACACAGTTTAATTGTCAAAAATATTTCCATTTCAAACTATTCAAGGAGTTATATGTAACAATTCAGTTAAGTGTAAATACAGTTTTAATGTCGAAAAACAGTTCTATTTCAAATAATTCAGTTAAGCATAAGCAAGCAGTTTAAATGTAAGTACGGTTTAATTGTCAAAAACATTTCTATTTCAAGCTATTCAGTTTACTCAAACAATTCAGTTAAGTATAAGTATGCTGTTAGTTCTATTTAACCCATAAATAGGGCCCTATCAGGTGCTACCACTCCGGCCCAGAGTGGACCTGGGAGTGATGGCAATAAAGGAGTACTCTGCATTCCCCAAAGCTCCAGCACTGCTGGAACCTCACCATCAAATTGTTTAGTGTCATATCCAGGACAGTCGTTAGGTGTGTGGGGGGGTCTTACCCCTCTGCAGAGGTGCAGTCAGTGTATTCTACAGCCCCAGCCGACTGGGCAGTACACAGAGTTAAATGTCAAACAGTTTTATTTCAGATAATTCAGTTCAGCATAAGTACACAGTTTAGACGTCAAAAATAGTTCTATTTCAAGCAATTCAGTTCAGCTCATAAATTTTGCTGTGGAATGAGGTGGGGTAAAACCTTTCCCCTAACGATATTAGTTCTAAAGTAATAGCCCAATAGGAGTTGGAACTCACTTAATACAAGACTGCATTCTAGCTCTTCAGCCATTATGCCACAAGTTGTTGGGTTTTATGGCATATCAACCTTTGTAGGTTATTTAATGCCAAATCTATTTTTATACAAATAAACAGTTCTATTTCAAACAAGTCAGTTTAGCATAAGTACATGGTTCAAAATATAAAAACAGTTTTATTTCAAGCAATTCAGTTTAGCACAAGTATGCAGTTTAGTTCTATTTGACCCATAGATAGGACCTTATCAGGTGCTACCACTCCAGGCCAGAGTGGACCTGGGAGCTATGGCAATGAAGGGGTATGCCACATTCCCTAATGCTCCAGCATTACTGGAATCTAACCATCAGGTTGTTTAGTGTCATATCCAGGACACTCGTTGCAGAGGTGCAGTCAGTGTATTCTACAGCCCCAGCCAACTGGGCAAGGTTGTCTTTGATGTTGAGGGGAAAAAACAGATAAGCAATATATTGTAATATTTCCCCGCCCCATTAGTGTTGTCAGGGGTGAATCATTACGCATCAACCCGTTGTGGGGGGGGGGGGGTTTATACCTCTTTGCAGATAAGCAGTCGATGTATTCTACAGCCCCAGCCGACTGGGCAAGCGAGAATTATGAAGACTAGGGATAATACTAGACAAGATTATTAATAATGAATGAGTATAAGAAGAAAATACTTTTGAAAATAAATCAGGAAGATTTTTAGTTGAAGCGCAGTAAACAAAAAACAAGTTGACAAAATACAACATCTTATCCAGTGGACTAGGTGTGACAAAATAAACTTGATGTGTAATATAATGGCGGAGGGATTTCGTTTTATATATCTTGATTTTGGGTTTAGTTAGGCTGAAAATCTCTCGACTCAGTGCATGGGTTAGTTAGGTGCAAACATGAGTGCAGGTGTTCACATGCGCGTGGAACGGACATGTCATTCAGAGATGTCAAAATAAAAATCCCAGATAGAGGATGTGACCAGGGACATGAGTGACGTCGCGCACTTGAAGCGTGGGCTGAGATTTGAAAATCAGTTAAGTAGTTGAGTTCTGCCTCGGAGGAAGAAGGTTGACTTTCACTCACTCGCCAAGGCCTTGTGTTGGGTGCGCATGTGGTTTGGGGCAGATGGAAAAGTCAGCATAGAAAGATTGTGCCTCTCTCCTTATGTCGAAAAACCTTTTAACTCAAAGGTAATAAAAAGTTTTGTACCTGATCTAAGAAGTCGTAAGTGTTTTTCGTGTTTTGGGATTCCTATGTTCTATGTATATATGTTATGAACATTCTATGTACATTTCAATATTCATGTATGGCTATGTTACAGATGTAGCACCTTTGACTAAGAACAAGAGTCAACCAGTGTTTGTCAAAGTTAGTAGACTTTATCAGTCATCAAAGTGGCAGCAGTCCAGGCCAGACAATGCCACCCATGTGAGGCAGAAAGGGTGTTCTGTGAACTTCAATTAAAAACATGATTTTTGGATTGGTGGCTGGGGTATGAGGAGACAAGCATTTACATAAACTGAAAATGCAGAACAATTCAAAGATACAAAAGAAGTCAATTTTTAGCAAGCTAGACTGGTGGACATAGCCAGTGAGTTTGATTCAACCTCCTACTTAAGCCCTGGGATAAAACTAATCTTAGTATATGACTTGGGCACTTCACATGGTGTAATGTGTTAGCAAGCTAGGCAGACAGACCATTTTTAGGAGTTTGATTCTCAATGGGTGACCCAATGTAAGCTTAGTAAATGAGAACTTTTGTTTACAGTAAAATTGTTAGTCAAAGAAGTAGCATGAAAAAAATTAATTGCTTTGAAAACCAGAAAAGTAATTGGGATAAGGGGTCAACACACTCACATCTTTCACTTACCTCTAATCCTTGTAACCGTCCCATAATCTCTCCAGAGCTATAGACGTAATAAAAAGACTTGGGATGGACATGACTCTCCAATGTATAAATCTTGCCTATACTGGTCAGTTCGGCTGAATACTTGACCAGGATGCCATGGAAATGATCAGCTTCAAAGAATATTGTGACCTCTTGTAGATCAATAAAACGCAGTTTACACTGTGGGTCAGCGTCCAAAATACGACGTTTAGAAAGACGAATGAAAGAATGAAAAAATGTCCTATATGCATCATCAACTTTTGTATTTTTATCTAAATGGTGATAGTCATTTTGCCAGTAACTGTTAAATCCTGGGTAAGCTGAGAAAAAAAGAAAGAAAAAAGTTATTCAAAATTTAAAATGATAAAAAGAAATTTGATAATTTTATATATTGACCTTTTCAGCTTGTTTCATCTGGATCGTGATGGTACTTTTATCCCCTCCACCAGCCCCTCACTGAAACACCGGTTTACTGGTGTGGCGATTGTGCTTAAATGGCCAAGGGTAAATTGGGACTCAGGCACTCAGAGCTCAAAGGGTTAATATCCTCACTAAAGATTAGTCTGAAAACCCAGACTAATTCTTTTTTTCCCTGCTATTATCATACCAGTATTATTATTATTAGTAGTATACCAACCCGTTATATACCCAACCTATGAATATTAATGGTCATGTCACATTCCTCATAAATATGATGGACACTCTTCACCACGAGCAGTCGTTACCTTCTCCACACTGCTGACAAGTATGTATTTTGTTGATGTATAAAGATTTCCATTTCATTTCTAACCTTCTACAGAGTAATTCAGTTCGTTAAAGAAGGAAATACTTTAAAGATTGCACGGGAAAATATGCGTAAACCATCATTGCTTGAGGGCTGCATGGACTAGCATGTTGCAACCGATTTAAAACATAACTTCATATTTCCAACTGAAATAGTGTTAACGACAAAGCATCCAGATATTGTCATTTGGTCTGTTAAAGCAAAAAAAGTTTTCGTTATTGAGTTAACGGTCCCTTTTGAAGAAAATTTCAACTGGGCACATCAGCGTAAGTTGGAAAAATATGAAGATCTGCGAGAACAATGTGTCAGAAATGGCTGGATAACAAATGTATTTCCTATCGAAGTCAGATGCAGAGGTTTCATTACAAACTCAACCTCTGTTTTCTTGACTAATCTTGGACTTCCTTCATCAGACAAGAGGAAATACATGGAAAAGATCCAAGATAAGGCTTTAACTGCATCAGCATGGATCTGGCAATCCATAGAGCGACAACAATCTGACAAAGTCTGGTAGTCTCGTGAGATACTGCTGGGGAGCTCTGGGTTAGTGGTAATGACGCTTCGGCCCCGAAACCATGCCTGAACCCAGAGTCATCATCTGATGAAGGCCTTGTTAGAAGCAATGCGGTTGTATAAACATCAGTTATTGTATGATACCTACCCACTTCTCAATTTTCAGGTTTTTCCTGTTTGAATATCTACTAAAACATTAGTTTTCTTTAATCAAGTTTCTGTTAATAAAAAAATTAACTTGTGCATTTATTATAACAGGCATTTTATTCACCACCAGATTTCAGAGAAACTATTTTGAATGGTTTGGTAATCCAGTTGAACTGTATCCAAGGTATTTTCTATGTTTAAAACGTCTACTATAAAATTATTATTAGCATACCTTAGTCAAATTTCTATTAATAAAAAACAGCGAGAATTATGGTTTGGTTTGGTTGATTTTATGGCATATCAACCTTTGTAGGTTATTTAATGCCAAATCCATTTTTATGTAAATAATCCGTTCTTTTTAAAACAATTCAGTTTAGCATAAGTACACAGTTTAATTGTCATTTCAATTTAATTGTCTATTTCAAACTATTCAAGCAGTTATATGTAACAATTCAGTTAAGTGTAAATACAGTTTTAATGTTGAAAAACAGTTCTATTTCAAATAATTCAGTTAAGCATAAGCACACTGTTTAAATATAAGTACGGTTTAATTGTCAAAAACATTTCTATTTCAAGCTATTCAGTTTACTCAAACAATTCAGTTTAGCATAAGTATGCCGTTAGTTCTATTTAACCCATAGATAGGGCCCTATCAGGTGCTACCACTCCGGGCCAGAGTGGACCTGGGAGCAATGGAAATGAAGGGGTACTCTGCATTCCCCAAAGCTTCAGCATTGCTGGAATCTCACCATCAGATTGTTTAGTGTCATATCCAGGGCACTCGTTGTGGGGGGGGGGTTAATACCTCTTTGCAGAGAAGCAGTCGGTGTATTCTACAGCCCCAGCTGACTGGGCAAGCGAGAATTATGAAGACTAGGGATAATACTAGACAAGATTATTAATAATGAATGAGTATAAGAAGAAAATACTTTTGAAAATATATCTGGAAGATTTTTAGTTGAAGCGCAGTAAACAAAAAAAATAATAATATTCACACTAATATGTGTATTTACCAGCCTCTCTGCACACGCAGGATGTTGTTGAATAGCCAAATAATACATATGCATGCATAAACATAAGAACACAATAAGGACGAGCGGACACAGTTCTTTAGAAAAATATACCTCTCACTTTATTTGAATGGGTTCGAAAGGATTAGGAAGGGTATTATTGTGTGAAAGGTGAGTTGGAGACTATGTAATATAATAGCCGAGGGATTTCGGTTAATGCCTTTGGGTTTACTTAGGCTGGGAACCTTTCAGCTCAGCGTATGGGTTAGTTAGGTGCAAACATTGATGCAGGTTTTAACGCGGGCGCGCACGGCCGGACAAAGGTGTCACTCAGAGATGTCACAATAGTCCGAGACGAAACGGGTGACGGTGTGCGAGTGACATCATGCACCAGAAATGCGCAGGGGTTTGTGGAGAATTGAAAGAAAGTTAGAGAGTTGGAAACTAGACGCCGAACGAGGAGGCTCGACTTTTGTGAGCTCGCCGAAGCAGGCGAATTTGCACCCTATGGGTGCCGCACGAGATGGGGACCAGATGAATAAGACAGAATAGCAAGATTGTGTCTCTCCTCCTTATGTCGAAACCTTTAACTCAAAGTTAATAAAAAGGTTTTGTACCTGAACAAGAAGTCGTCAAGTGTTTTCGAATTTCGAGATTCCTATGTTCTATCATTATGAACATTATATGTCTATTTTGCACATGGCCATATTCGTGTATCTACCTATATTACAACTGAACTGAACTGCAACATAATGACCCCCACTCTTCTTGCCATCATAGCCTTTCTTTTCTGTTCTCCTGGGCTGCTCAACCGGGGGCCTGGAGCCCCAGCTACATCTGGGACATGGTTCTCATTCCAGCATCTCTCCAACTGATCAGAACTTCCTGTCACCGAGGTTATATAATAATTTAATGCCCACCTACTTCCAGCGAGCGTCACAATTCGCACTCAATTCAACCCTTCGACAGTCAAGGTCGTCCCTTATCTCCTGATATCTTCGACCGGATGCACCTGTTATTTACACAGGTGCATTTCTTCTTTTGACAGCTTGGCCGAGGTCAATATACAACAGATATGACACAAGTTCAGCTTTTTACGTGGAGTTTCTTTTCCTTCTCCTAGGCTGATTGCCATACCATGGTTAAAAAGACAGTCTGCCCTACTATTTATCCACAGCTGGAGGGAGAATAGCTGGATTCATACCTTCCTCGAGGTTATTAGCCCAATCGGAAATGTAAATGACCTCGGGTCACCATGTCAATTTCCTACAATGGTAAGCATTACACCACAGATATCTCCTACGAATAAATGATGATATAATGCTGATCAATCCGCAACAAGTAGAGTGAGCAGCTTTATAGGTTTTATTCAAACGTCGGGGATGCACTCCTAACTTAGTCGGTAAACAGTTGATATGTAGATACAAGCTGCTTTCAAGAGGCAGAAGAGGATGCAAGTTCAAATTGCACCGGAAGCTTAATCTTTATTCTTGTTTCCAATGAGTGCTGTCCCTCGTCAAAGTGTCAACCCGAGTAAATTTCAATAAAAAAGCAACTAGAATTAGTCAAAATTATAGTCGATAGAGAAGAGGATCATATCTAACATTATGTCAGGCAAACAAGACTGTTCTTTTGTGACCTTACCTTGATTGCTGTAACCAAATAAGTACGTGTCAACACTGTTTATGATGTCCTGATTAACAACAGGCTCAAACTTTCGTGCAAAGAAAATCGGTTTCTCATCCATGTTCTGTGAAAATTTAAGAGGACAGAATGAAAATTAAACATTTGGAGAAAAAAAGAAAAAGAAATTTGCAAAAAGTCTGAACTTACTCTAATGCCATAAAAACACAAAATCTCATTCTTTTGGTTTAGTTTCTTTGTTTAATGACACATGAACCTTCATGGGTTATTTAATGCTAAATCTATCCATATAGAAAAACAGTATTGATTCTATTAAACTGTTTAAGTTAGTGTTTTAGATTAAAAAAAGCTCTAATACGGAGGTGCCCATGGTGTAATTGTTATCGTCGTAGGAAATGGACACGGCGACACGAGTTCAAATCCTGGACGAGGCTGATTGCATTTCACATAGCACTACCCTTGGAAAAGGTATGAATCCAATTATTCTCCCTTCAGCTATGGGTGAATAGTAGGACAGACTGGGTTCTTCAGCCTTGGTGAGGCGACTAGTCTAGAAGAAGGAAAACTCTGAATTAAAACCTGTTAAACTCCGCTTAAAAAATTGACCTTGTGTCATATCCTGCCCGAGTGGAGGGGTTGGTAAATAGGTTGATTCTATTAAATCAATGGCACAGGGTGGGGCTTATACCTTTCCCAAGGGCATTAGTCCAAAAGTGAATGTAACAGCATGATTGGTCTTTGAACACGCTTACTATGATGTCATAGTCCAGGATGTTAGCCACTACACCACAGGGACATGCCGCTCTTTTTTGTGGGGAGAAAAAGAATAGGGTGAAGAAGAGAAAAAGATGGGGGGGGAGAAAGGTTAGATTGAATTATATAAAGACATGTTAGTCTAGTTCATATTCCGCTGACCCATCTGCCACAGACAGGATGTGACACAAGGTCAATTGTTAAGAGAACTTAAGCTGGTTTTGTGACCAAAAATAAAATTACAACATATCTGTAATAAAAATTAAAATCACACAAATCTAAAGGGTGTACTTATTTTTGGACAGTTACAGTTTGAATGATTTTAATGGCATGTCAACCCATCTGGGGGCATTTTATGTCTAGAGGTTAGGAAACTGCATTCATTGTACATGTTTTTTTTGCACATGGTCATATGATATCAAGTATTTTTATCTAATACAAGTAACTTTTAAACCAATCTATTTTGGACTTGTAAATGAGACCCTAACAGATACTACCACTGTGTCAGAGTTGACTTGGAAGTAATGGCAATTAAGGGATACTTCACACTCCCTAGAACTCCAGAAGTGTAGTCTCACCACCAGATGCAGTTTAGTATTGTAGTAGTAATGCTACAAACAATCTTACCTCAAAGAAACAGAAGGTGTGCTCTTTCTGCTACCAGCACGTGGAAATCAGAAGAAAAGGACACAAGAGGCGAGTTTGTTTTATGGTGGAGAACGAGATAAGCCTCCATGAAGTGGCGAGATTTGATGAATATAAAAGAGACTAAGTTTGAAGTGGAAGAAAACAGTATTTTGCTGATGTCTGATTGGTGAACATCCATCAGTGCATTTTGCAAGTGAGTTGACTAGCGCCCAATAGATTGATTCCTCTTCAACTAGACTTCTGAAACCAACAAGAAGTATCATACCTAGGACATCTCTTTTGAGGGAGTCTTACTGTCCAACAGGGGATAGGGTCAGTTTATTCCAAGCCACACCAAAAAGGCATTGTTTATCAGGGAATTTCAATATTGTAGAATTTGATAATAAATAATAACAAATAATATCTTTTTTCCTTTTGTTATTATTTATTGGTGCTGAAGAGATTATCACCTTGTTTACATTTGCGGAGATATCTGCAGTTTAATTTAAGGACCATTACAATATCAGAACTCTGCAAACGAGTTAAACAAATCTGATGCAGACTGATTTCCCGAGACATTATTTTTGGGAAAAAAAAGGCCTCTTATAAAGCCAGTAAATACAATATATATTTAGACATCTTTCAGGAATTGTAATATGTGGTTTGATTTCATATTATTGATTACTTCTTAATTATTAATTATTTTATTAATTTTTTAAAAACAAATTAAAGTCAGTACAGTTTGTTGGTATATGCCTTATTATGGCAGAGGATTTGTCTAAACACATACAAAACCAAATAAAATATACCCCCCCGCCAAATCTGAAGAAGGTAATGAATGAAAATCTTACCATAAGTCTGTGAAGATCTGAAGACTTGAAGACATTCGGTGAACAACCGCACCAATCAACGATGTGTTTGTACTGACACTTGCAACCTAGTTTCCGGCGCCAATTTGTGATTCGCAGGTTGTTGTCTACAAACATTCCACAGAACTGACTGTTTTGGAGGACAGTGTGGAAGAATGACTGCAAGAACAACAAGAAAATGATGTTTTAAACTAAATAAAAAATATAGGATACATAATTTGACTTTATTTCTTTTTAAATAAGATTTTTCACAAAAAATAAAATTTTTACAAAAAAAAATTTATGAAGTATTTTTTTTAGATTTCGTGAAGCTGGATAAATTGTTGAGTAATAAAGAAAATAGTCTTCATCATACAATTTTATTTTTAGTTACGGCTTTTCAATACTACTAACTTGGGTAAAGAATAAGGTTTTATATCTGTTTTAATTGTACTATGTTCCACTAGAAATAATAACATCACAGATTATTTATAATTCTAATAGAAATACATTGGCATAATGGTTAGAGTGTTCACTGATGGTCTGAGAGACCTTGGTTCAATCACAGGTCAAGTTATACCAAAGACTCAAAAAATGGTACTTGATGCCTTCTTGCGAACAGTCAGCATTACAAGGTAATCAAGGGTAAGTGAAGCACTTCAGGGAAAGGATTAGTGCCTTCCTTGATACCTTGATGTAGAAGTTATTAAAAAAGGAGCCTTCAGATCACCTTCGCCTAAGGTCGGCCAAATTATTATAAGCAAGGAACATTTGAAATTATACAAATGTATTTGGATCAGATTGAAATACCTTTTAGCGATATATTAACTGGAGTTTTTTTGTTGTTTGTTAGCGAGGAATGGTTGTAACGTGGGTGCGTGTTTAAGTTGAGTTATTTCCTCGCTAAGAGTGTAAGGTCTTTCGCTAATTGTTGTTAGGTATTAAAGGAAGGATGAAGAAGAATAGATGCCGAAGGTCTAAATGTATTTTTAGGATACGGTTTTTATTTGCAGCATGGAATATTGGGTTTGCTTTTGGTGCTGCAAGACTCGTGGTGAGTAAGAGTAAGGAGACGAAATGGCGTTTTGAGAAGTTGAGAAGGTTGAGATGGCAGCGTGTGTCGTCGGACATGTGAGGGATTGTGCTTTAGAGTCACCATGGTTTTGGTCCATCTGGTGGAGAGGCGTGCGTTGTCTCCATTAAAATGCCCAGAGGTGAGTTGAGAGCTAGGTGTCGAGAGCGGGATTACGCGTCGGATTGACATAGCCAATTTCGAGGTGACATAAAGTTGTGCCTGTGCGAGGCATGTTGAATGTATCTAATTTATATTCAACTAGGATTCCTTGTAAGGAATCCATAAATTAGATGGGTTCCCTCGTGTGTCCATATTGCTGCTGCTGCTATTCTAGAGCCGCAGTGAGACATCTGCACTGGGCGGCGTTGTCCAGCTAAAAACCATCGCTATTGAAGAACGGCCAGTGTGATATCTGCACTGGACAGCATTCTCAAGCCAAAGAGGTTGGGTTTGGCAGCTTAACCAATCTGTTAGCCGGAAATGAAGGTCCGGGCTGAATAGGATAAGTCATCTTGATTGGGTGAAATTAAGTGTCGGATTAAATTTGCGCGCCAAACCAAAATATGAAATTTCCCTTCACTACAACCTGATATTATAGACAAATGAGAAGTGTCATTTAAAAAAGTAATGGAACATTGAAAATCTATTTGTGATGCGTTTATAAACAAATAGACAAAACCAAACCTATCAAGGTATCTTATGATTTTAAATATATTAATAAAGATCAAAGTAAGACCACAACTTCATTTGTTTAGGGCACACATATGGCATGCTTTGGGCAGGAAAAAAATCAGGAGAGTTTATTCATCACTAGATCAAAAAGATTTTGCTTCAGACGCATATCAATTTGTATGTTAAAAAAAGCTTCAATTTTCTTGCTTTTCATTGTTTATCTTATATCTCAAGTCTATATCAAGAGATCCAATACCAGTATTAAATTCCTGTGATTTAACATGTGATGTCAGATGGCGTATTGATAAAATATCCTTTTGAATTTTAATCAATTCTGGTTTGAACAGAGTGGATTTGAATTCCATCAACAGAAAATTAATTTACCTAATTTGATGATCTTCGTAGTAATTTAAATAATCTTAATAGAAACTTTATCTGCAGTTTCAATGTGGAGAAATTATATCGTGATCATTCGAATAGAAGTTGCCAACATAAAAAAAAAAATAAAAAATTTCAAGGGAAATAACTGCTACACTATTTAGAGTTAAGCCCCTTGTATTTACATTTTAAAATAAAATATTTACCTCGGCTGGAAGTAAAGTAAATTCATAGAACCGTTTGAGACCTGTGACCAATTCATCATCTGAATGGACAAGATATTCACAAAAATCTCGATGAATCCCAATCCAGTCGCTTCCTCCATCAATTCGGATGCCGGCTGGAATGTTCCTCGGACCCACACGCCATAAATGATTTTCGCATTCAAAGAAAGTTTGATCCAAACCTTGTTTCTGGATAAACCTATAAGAAAAGATCGGAAACAATTACAACATCTGTCATATAAATCGATGATATATTTTGTGCATCAGCATTGGTTGGCTATAGATGAAATAAACTAGCCTAAAATGATAAATCTTTTTATTACTCATATATTTTATATTCATAGATTTTACAATCCTGTATTATTTATATCAAAACATTTTATAACTGTATATTAAAATATTTTAAATATTTTTATATTAAAACATTCCTATATAAAAATACTTAAGATTTTTTTAATATCATTTCATATGAATATATTTTTATATTCAATATATTGAGGCATTTCATACATTTTATATCAAAATATTCTTTTATTCCAATAAATACAGGGGGTGTCCTCGTGGTGTAATGGTTAAAGCGATGGACTGCGGAATCGTAGAACGCGAGTTCGTACTCCAGTCGCCCTATTACATTCACTTTCGGGCAAATACCCTTGGGAAAGGTATGAACCTCCTTATCCTCCCAGCTATGGGTTAAATAGTACCATTACTGTTCTACTAGGAGAATAGCTTTGGCATTAAATAACCTATAAAGGTTGATATGCCATTAAACAAAGAAACCAAACCAAACCAAACCAATAAATACAGTTTTTTCCAAGCAGTAGTCGTGTTGATACTGCTATATGGATGTACTACACAGATGCTAACTAAACGTATGGAGAAAACCTTGACAGCAATTACACAAGAATGCTGTGAGCAATATTGAACAAGTCCTAGAGGCAGCACCCCACCAAACAGCAACTGTATAGCCACTTATCACCCATCACGAAAACTTTCCAATTTAGACAAACTAGACATGTGGGACACTGCTGGAGAAGTGGGGATGAACTCATAAGCGATATACTCCCGTGGACCTCTTCACATGGAAGAGCAAAGGCAGTATGACCAGCTAGAACCTATATAGAATAGATCTGTGCCAATACGGGATGTAGACTTGAAGACCTACTGCGAGCAATAGACAATAGAGACAGGTGGCAGGAGAGGGTCAGGGAGATCCGCGCTGGTGGCACGACATGATATCAAAGTACCATTTTTTGAGAGGTGCCTGTAGTGTAGTCGTTATCGCCGTAGGAAATGAACACGTCGATACGAGTTCAAATCCTGGACGAGACTGATTGCATTTCACATTGCACTAATACCCTTGGGAAAGGTATGAATCCAATTATTCTCCCGCCAACTATGGGTAAATAGTAGGACAGACTAGGTTTTTCAGCCTTGGTTAGGCAACTAGTCTAGGAGAAGGAAAACTCTGAATTCAAACCTGTTAAACTCCGCTTAAAAATTGACCTTGTGTCATATCCTGCCCGAGCGGAGGGGTTGGTAAATAGTACCATTTTTTGAGAAACACTACTGCATAGTTTGGAATGAGCCGCCGCAGGCATTGGCCTCCATGTCAATGCACACAAAACTAAATATATGTGCTTTAATCAAGCAGGCAACATTTCCACACAAGAGGGAACCTCTGAAACTGGTAGACAAATTCACCTACCTAGGAAACAGTGTCTCATCAACCAAAAAAGACATCGACACGCGGTTAACGAAGGCATGGACAGCTATCCATAAGTTATCGATCATATGGAAATCAGACCTGACTGATAAAATGAAACGCAGTTTCTTCCAGGTAGCAGTCGTATCATACTGCTGTATGGATGCACTATTTGGACGCTAACAAAACACCTGGAGAAGAAGCTAGACAGCAATTACACAAGAATGTTGAGAGCAATATTGAACAAGTCCTGGCGGCAACACCCCACAAGGCACCAACTATACGGCCATCTTCCTCCCATCACGAAAACTATCCAAGTTAGACGTATCAGACATGCAGGACACTGCTGGAGAAGTAGGGACGAGCTCATAAGTGATGTACTCCTATGGACCCCCACATATGGCCGAGCAAAAGCAGGACGACCAGCTCGAACATACATACAGCAGCTCTGTGAGGATACGGGATGTTGCCATGAAGACCTGCCAGAGGCGATGAATGATAGGGAGAAGTGGCGAGAGAAGAAGTGATAATCTCCAGACTTTGTATTGGTCACACCCACATTACCCATTCACACCTCCTAAAAGGGGAAGACCCCTCCCCAGTATGTCTAACATACAAAGTACCTCTCACAGTGAGAGGATATGGGATGTTGCCATGAAGACCTGTCAGAGGCGATGAATGATAGGGAGAAGTGGCGAGAGAGGGTCAGGGATATCCGTGCTGACGGCACAACATGGGGATGATGATGTTCCACTAAAAATAATAAAATCCTGGTATTTTTGGTTTTCAAAAAATTAACTTTTTATCAAAAATTGTTAAGGGTGTACTTATTTATGGGTGATATAGGTTAGATTAAATTATTTGGTTTAATGGCATATCAACCCCCGATGGTTATTTTATGCCAAATCCTGTTTATACATATATTAGATATAAGATTTTATAAGTGAATAGTTTGTAGGTAAGTTTATTTTTGAGTTTGAGTTTTGTTTAACGGCATATCAACCTCTGTGGGTCATTTAATGCCTGAAGGGTTAAATTGCTTTTGTCTTTTGTGCATGTTTTAGGTTTTAAGGTATGAGTTTTAGTTATGTTTTATTATATTTGACTAGATTTTAATGAGGAGATTGATTTCTTTTAGAAAGCTTAAGATTTTAAGATGGAGTTTTTGAAGAGGTTCTTTAAATTATTTGTTTGGTAATGTTTTGGGTGAATTCGTCTGAACCTGTCACAGTTTATGACAATGTCTTTGACTGTGAGAGGTACTTTGCATGTTAGACATACTGGGGAATCTTCCCCTTTTAGGAGTTGTGAATGGGTAATGTGGGTGTGACCAATACGAAGTCTGGAGATTATCACTTCTTCTTTTCTATTTCTCCTATAACCTGCTGGCCATTCACTTATGGTATCTTGAATATGGTGGAGTTTGTTCTGTATTTGATCTTCCCAAGATTTTTGCCATTTCTTAATTATAAATTTGTTAATAAGTGGTTTTAGTTCAGTGTATGGAATTTTTGTAATGGGTATACTTCAGTTTATTTTTAAATGAGTTAGACCTCATTTGTTTGCACACAGTTAAATGGCTTCAAGTATTGCTATGCAATAGTCATAATTCTTTTTACTATTAATCATTTGTTTTCACGGTTCATCATCATGTCACATAACTAGCGCGGATCTTCCTGATGCTCTCCTGCCACCCTTCTCTATCGTCCATCACTTCCAGGAGGTCTTCAAGGCTACATCCTGTATCCGAACAGAGCTGTTCTACATAGGTTCTACCCTGTTTTCCTGCCTTTACTCATCCACGTGAAGGAGTCCACTGGAGTATGTTACTTATGAATTCGTTCCTACTTCTCCAGCAGTGTCCCACATGTCTGGTTCGTCTAACTTGGATAGTTTTCATGATGGGAGGTAAGTGGCCGTACAGCTGCTGCTTTGTGGGGTGCTGCCTCTAGGACTTGTTGAGTATTCCTTGCGGCATTCTTGTGTAGTTCCTGTCAAGCTTTTTTGCTATTTCTTGTTTGTTCATAGTTAAATTGCTTTGAGTATTACTATTTAACACAAATAATTCTATTTACAATCAATTATTTGTTTGCCTGAGTTAAATAGTTTCAGGTATTGCCATTTAACACAAATGATTTATCATCAATAATAATCCCTAGTAAATGATTGAACAGTTCTATTTGACCCATAGATGAGACCCTAACAAGTACTACCACTCGGGGTCAGAGTTGACCTGGGAGTAATGGTAATTAAAAGGTACTCCATATTCTCCAAACTCCAAGACTTGAGACTTACCATGAACTGCAATCTAATGTCATACCCAGGACACAGAGAATTACAGTAATAATTAATAATATCTATTTTTCATTATATATCATTCCAATTAAAATAATAAAATCCTCGTTAGAGATCAGACCTACCGGAAAAAAATATTAAAGTTATTATCGTGAACAGTGAGATTTGGAGAGACCAGATAAAAAGACACACTTGTGAGACAGAAGGACAGACTTAAATCTGGCCATGGCACATGGTGGACAGACATTGATGGGTGCACATAAAGTTTAAAACCATTTATTTTCAGGTCAATAAAAGCATGTCTTTGTATGTGGTTAATAATCCTAGTTGTTTTGTTGTACACCAATGAGTTCAACTCTTTTCTGTTTTGTTTACATATTTGTTCATAAAAAAAAAACAACAATAAACCTGGAGTCTTTGCTTAAGAAAATAAACTTGAAAAAGAAAAAATAATTGATATAGGGTTTACTCATTAATGTGTCATTCGTAAAGCGTGCACGAATGATTGATCAAAATTTTTAACTTTACTTGCTAATTTCAGCACAGATGACCACAATGCTATATGTACTTCTTAAAATTTAACAAAGAACCAAACTAAAATTCTGACCTGGGCGTGTCTCGACCATGAGTCTTGAGAAAATTATAAGCTTTATATTTTGTGAGATAAGCCACCAGGTCTTCAAGTTTCCTGCAAAAGAAAATAAGATGGTCAAATAAGAATAGATAAAATGTATCAATTGAAAATGACAGGGATGAACACAGCAAAAGGGAGAAAGAATTTTTCTAAAAAAATTACAAGAAAACTTAAACAACAGAGTCAGAAATCATCATAAAGTCAGTCCATTAATTTCAATGATGAAAGCCAAATATATTCGTCTTTTATCTGGAGACAATGGAAAAACCCACACAAGAAAGATGGGATTGAATTATTGGAGGGGTTGTGCAGACCCTATCAGTACTATCTTGACTTGTTGCCAGACTCTCATCATTCGTTGGTGGCAGAGTCTGCTTTGATGTACATATTTACCCAACTGCTCCACCACAAGCAAGATATCACAAGATCAGTTTTTAGTTTCTTTGGGTTTTATGGCATATCAACCATCTGGGTTATTTAATGTCAAATCCTCTTCATAAATATATATCAAATATATTTTGTAGATAACATTCTTAAATGAGCCTGAGCTCTTTTTGGCAGACAATTAAATTGTTTCAAGTATTGTAATTTAACATCACTCTTTTTTTGCACACATTGTTCTATTTCACCCATTGATAGGAATCTATCAGGTGCTAACATTTCAGGTCAGAGTGGATCTGGGAGCGATGGCAATGAAGGGGTACTCCACATTCCCCAAAGTTCTAAGGCTGGAGTCTCACCATCAGATGGACATTCGTTGGTGGGTGAGGGAATCTAACCCCTCTGCAGAGATGCAGTCAGTATATTCTACAGTCCCAGCCAAATGGCCTGATCAGTTTTTAAACAGAGTACAACATTTGAATTCAGAATTTTCCTTCTCCTAGAGTGGTTTCTATACCAATGATAATTGTCTTGCATTTTATTTAAATTCAATTTTGAAACCGAGGGAGAAGACAGAATAGCAGGATTCAGTTATCATGGATAATGTAATAATCAAGAATTAAAATTTCTTGGACAAAAAAAATTGTTTAAACAAGATGGAGTCATCTCTACTTTAAGTTGGAAACCACTGAAATTAATAGACCAGTTCATATAACTTGGAAAAAATATCTCATCGACTGAAAGCAATGTCAACATATGCATAGAGAAGGCATAAACTGCCATTGACAGGTTGTCAATCATATGGAAATCAGATCTCAGTGATGAAATAATACCTTTTCCAAGCAGGGGCCATGTCAGTAATACTGTGTGGTTGCATCATCTGGACACATAGAGAAAAAAACCGGGATGTGAACTACATAATGCTACATATTGTTCACAAAAAATCCTGGGAGAAGCAGTTGTATGGCCACTTACCTCCCATCTCACAAAATATCCAAGTGAGATAGCTAGGCACTCCTGGGTATTTACGGACAAATTAACAAGTGGGGTACTCCTATGTAGAGACATTCCAGTGTTGGCCAACCAGCAAGGACTTACATTAGCTCTGTGCTGACACTGGATACAGTCAGGAAGACCTGCCAGGAGCAATGAATGATAGGGAAAGATGGCAAGAGAGAGTCGGGGAATTCCATGCAATCAGCAAAACTAGATCATGATATGAGTGTAAATCCATTGTTTCGTGTGTTATTGTAAGGGTAGCATACCTCCTAATTTCGATTTAATATTATAATTATCATAGAAGTAGGCCATTTATACAGGGTGATGGAAAAGTAATGACTTAATTCAAAATATTTATAATTCATTTCGTATAAAAAGAAACAATTTCAAAATAGGGAGTTCCTTTTCAGTCTCCCAGTCGATCTATTCATCCTCTCAAACACAAGCAGGATATGGCAACATTTTCTGAAGACATTCCGCATCTCCCCGAAACAACCAGAAACACAAACTCACGGTGACTCCAAAGTTTATTTCCTCCAACAGCAAACATGACTTTCGCTACATACTGCGAACATACCTCCCTCGCACATCCAACAACACACGCTGCTATCTCAACTCTCTCATAACTCCATTTTGCCTCTTTACTTCTTTCCTTTCCCACAAGGCTTGCAGCACAAACACAAAGTCTTTATTTCCATGCTGCCATTAAAAACTATCATAAAAACATTTCGACTTCGTACCTCTCTCTCTCTCTTTTATATATCTAACAACACTTAGCAAGGGAATAACACACACGCATAAGAATACATTTCTTCTTCGCCCCAAAACAACAAACTTTCTTTAACGCTAAATGTCCTATCCTGACAAAGACAAAATCCGTATCTCTGCTATTCATTTAACAATCTTTAAGAAAACTACAATATAAAAACTGCAAAACGTTGGTCAAAAAATTAATTTTGTTGAAATAAATCATTTTGACATTTGTAAGAAGGAACGAAAAAATTTCTGATAGAAGAATTATTTTCAAATGTTTAAAATCTGAGAATTTTGTCGTCCGACATTTGTTGACCATAAGTAACATTTGATGCCGATCAAAGAAAGGCTATGTTACAAATCTTGTGAGTTTTTTCTGCCAAAAATTATATCAATGAGCCAAATCGTTTTGTATTTTTTGGTGGGGTTGTTTTTACAACTTATAAAACAGAGGTGCATATGGTGTAATGGTAATCGTTGCAGGAAATGGATGTGGCGACACTAGTTCAAATCCTGGATGAGACTGATTGCATTTCACATAGCACTAATACCCTTGGGAAAGGTATGAATCCAATTATTCTCCCTCCAGATATGGGTAAAATAGTAGGGCTGACTAGGTTCTTCAGCTTTGGTGAGGCAACTAGTCTAGGTGAAGGAAAACTCTGAATTCAAACCTGTTAAACTCCGCTTAAAAATTGATCTTGTGTCATATCCTGCCCGAGTGGAGGGGTTGGGTAAATATGATAAAACAGAGTGTTTAGAATTTCATTTACCAATGTTAAGTTTCAATATTTATGTCAGTACAGTACATCTTTCAAATTGCTAGCCACAAGGCGCCTCCATTTAGTTCTTAATCTCACCCCTCTTTTCAAAATTGGCCTGAATCATTTGAGGATTTCATCTTCCCATCATCATTTACTGGATGGTCATTTCCAGTCTCTGGGATAAACATTCAATAATTGGATGGGTTCACTTGTTGTCAGTGAACCTTGCAACATTTCTGGTTGATAACTTTTGCTTTTAGCACTTTGCAATCACATCCTTCATTGCACTCTGTACTCTTTCATTCACTCTATTTACCACATTAAAGAAATATATTGTTCCTTGTGTGATAGTTCTTACAGACGCCTGCTTGTTCCCTTGGATATTGGTTATTGAGATGTTATGTGAGTCTGATGAATATGATCTTAAGGAACAATTTATAAATAAGAGACAAGAGGCAAATCGTTAGATAGTTTTTCTGACCTACATCGCCCTTCCTGTGAATAAAAGACGGTATTCAACTTCTTCCCTGTATATCACAAACACATAAAAACACAAGATGTTACTGAAAAGGTTTTGGAATTTAAACAGATTCTCCATGCTGTTTATCTGTCAAGTAATGCAGAATTTCTAGTGTCTTGTCTTCTCATCTCAAACAGTATAAAAGAATCGGATGTAAAATTCTACAGAATTCTAAACAGAAAATGTCAAAATCTTACTTGATTGGGTAGTCTGATTCACTTAGATTAACATAGTAGTCCCACTTCCAATCAGTATTTGATAATAGTTCTCCCATGATATTCAAATGAGCTTGTAGCAGACTGGCACCTCCCCAAATGGTAGGGAGTCGGCGCCGTGCAAGGTGGATGTTCGGTAACTTGCTCTCCAATTGAAGCAATTCTCGATGAAGGTATTCTTGCCTCTGGAAATAAAACAAATGATAGAAATCTTATAAACTCGGGCATTTAAATTAAAATGGTAGACAAGAATGGTTGACATTAATAATAATGACTAAAGAATGATCATCTGAGTAGATGTAATAAAAAGCAACTGAAATTAAGATGAAAGAAATACACATCAAAGATTGATAATAGTTGACAATCTATATATAAAGTAGCTTATTCTGTTAGGAGAAATTTTGTAAATTTTTCTCTTGACGGCTCAATTATCGCCGATAAATGAAATGGTAAAAGATCAAAGGCAATGTGTAAACGGTATTAGATACGAGCTGAAAGGTACTAGATACTAAGTAAAAGACGAAGTGTAAAAGATAAAAGCTACCAGATAAAAAATATGGGACTAGTAGGTAGAGCGTTCACCAATGGCCCTGGAGACAGAGGTTTCAATCACAGGTCAAGTCATACCAAAGACACAAAAATTGGTACTTGATGCCACCTAGCTTAACACTCAGCATTATAAAGTACAGATTAAGGATTAAGGATAAAGTGGAGCAATCCAGGGAAAGGAGTAGCGCCTACCTCTGTAGTAACTAATGAGTTTGAGTTTTGTTTAACGGCATATCAACCCCTGTGGGTCATTTAATGCCAAAAAGGTTATTTTGAATTTCAGTCATTAAAGTAGCGGTTCTATAGAGATGTTTGGTTATATCTTGCTGAAAAAGTTGCTTTTTTTTAGAAAATTAAAAATGTTTTCAAGGTTTGTATTCTTAAAGATGTCCCTCAGGTTTCTTGCTTGAAACTTGCTTACTTAGTGCGGATATGTTTAAGGTTGTTACAATTTAGAAGGATATGTTTGGTTGTGAGTTGTACTTTGCATGATGGGCACACTGGGGCATCCTCCCCTTTTAACAGGTGTGAATGAGTAATGTGGGTGTGCCCAATACGCAATCTGGCAAGTATTACTTCTTCTCTTCTGATACTTCTGTAGCCTGTTGGCCACTCTCCGATAGCTTCTTGTATTTCATGGAGTCTGTTTTGGGTCTGATTGTCCCATGATTTCTGCCATTTGTCTGATATAAATTTCTTTATGGTTGGTTTTAGATCTGTATATGGGATTTTTGATTTACACATATCAATTTGAAGAGCTTTTTTTGCAGCTTTGTCTGCTTTTTCATTTTCTTGGATGCTAAAGTGACTTGGTATCCAGGTGAATATGATGTTATTATTTTTAGAGAGGGTGTTTAGTTTGTTTAGGAGTTTTGTGATCAAGGGGGATGATGTATCTCTGTTCTGTAGTGCTAGCAGGACTGATTTGGAGTCTGTGTATATGATAAATTTGGAAGCTTTATGATTTGCTATGATATTCATAGCTAGATCAATGGCTGTGGTTTCTGCACTGTAAATTGAAGCTTCATTAGGTAGGCGTTTTAGGGTTTCTTTTTTTTGAGAAATAGCAGCACAACCTACTTTTTTTCCTTGTTTGGATCCGTCTGTATAGATGTGATAGTGATCTGGGAACTTATTTTGTATTTTTATGAGTTTCTCTTGATAAGTGATGGGGTGTGTTTTTGTTTTGGGTAACTTAGCCAGTTCTGAGTTTATAGTAGGTTGCCTTATGGTCCATGGTGCCGTTTTGGAGAGTATGGTATGGTGTACTATTTTAGTGTTGATTTTGATTTCGTTGAGGAGGTCACTTATTCTTAAGCTAAAAGGTCTGATTTTTTTTGGGTTATTTTGATAGAGGTTTTCATATTTTGTTTTGCCGGTGTAGTCATAAGCAGGATTTTGTGGACAGGAGATGAGTTTGATGTAGTACTGTAGTGCTAATTTTTGTCTTCTTAAATAGAGAAGGGGTTCGATTGCTTCTATGTATAGACTTTCCTTAGGGGAAGTATTAAAGGCCCCTAAAGTGAGGCGAAGTCCTTGGTGGCGTATTGTTTCCAGTCGTTCTAAGTAGGATTTTCTGGCTGTTCCGTATATGAAGCAGCCATAGTCAAGTTTTGATCTTATTAGAGATCTATATAGCTTGATAAGGGTCTTTCTATCAGCACCCCAGTCGGTGTGAGCTAAGGCTCTCAATAGTTGCATGGCTTGATTGCATTTTATTCTTAGCTTTTTTATATGTGGGATAAATGATAATTTAGAGTCAAAGATAATGCCAAGGAATTTATGTTCATCTGTTATGGGTATTTCAGTGTTATTTAATGTAAGTTTAGGGTGGTTGTGCATCTTGTGGATTTGACAGAAGTGTACACATTTTGTTTTACTATTTGAAATTGTAAATCCATTTTCTGTGGTCCATTTTTGGATTTTATTTATGAATTGTTGTATTTTCCTTTCTATGGTTGTCATGTTTTTGGAATTATAGCAGATGAGGAAGTCATCTACATATAATGACCCTTTGATTTCTGGAGGGAGGCAGCATGTTATGCTGTTTATTTTTATTATAAATAGGGATACTGACAAAATACTGCCCTGAGGAACTCCCACCTCTTGTGGCTTCGAATCAGAGTATGTGCTGCCAATCAGTGTCCTGAAAGATCGGTCTTCAAGAAAATTTTGGATGAAGATGGGAAGTCTACCTTGTAACCCAAAGTTTTTAAGGTCTTTGAGAATTCCGTATGGCCACGTTGTGTCATAGGCCTTTTCAAGATCAAAAAAGACTGCCACCAGGTGTTCCTTTTTTATGCATGTTTCTCTGATTAGGGTTTCTATATGAACCACCTGGTCCATTGTGCTTCTTTTTGTTCTGAAACCTGCTTGTAGGTTTGAGAGCAGTTTATTTGATTCAAGAAACCATATTAGTCTTTGGTTTATCATTCTTTCTAAAGTTTTGCATGTACAACTAGTTAGGGCTATGGGCCTATAGCTGGTGGGATTTGTTGGGTCTTTTTGTTTTTTGAGGATGGGGATGATTGTAGCTTGCTTCCATAAAGTAGGGATATTGCCTGAGATCCAGATATTGTTATATATGTTTAGGAGATATTTCTGGAAAATTGAAGGTAATTCTTTAAGAAATGTGTAGTGGATTTCATCTGGACCAGCAGCTGAGTTATTGGATTTGGATAATAAATTTTGGAGTTCATCTAGGGTGAAAAGTTGGTTGTAGCATTTAGTATCGTCAGAGGTGAACTTTATTTTGTTCTTTTCTTTGATTCTGATGGAGTTGAATTTGTTGGAATATTTTTTGGTAGATGATGCTTGGGCAAAGTTTTCTGCCATCAGATTAGCTATTTGTTTTTCACTCAAAGCTTTTGTGCTTCCTAGGGAGAGATGATTTATAGGAGTGTGGTCAGTTTTATTTGATATTTTCTTTATAAAGTTCCAAATTGTTTGGGGATTAGTATTTGAGTTTATTTTTGCAGTGTAGTTTCTCCAGGAGGACCTTTTAGCTTCTTTAATTGTGTGTCTAGTTTTAGCTCTTTGTTGTCTATATTTGTCTAGATTTTCTGATGAAGGGTTGGTTTTAAATTTCCTGAGGATTCTTTGGCGTTCTCTGATCATAGTTTTGCACTCCTCCGTAAACCAGGGATTGTTATGTTTTGGGGATGTTGTAGTTTTAGGTATGGTTTTGTTTGCTATATTAATTAGGGTGTTTGTGAAATGTATTATAGGTTCTTCTTGGTTTGTATTTGTTTCTGGGATTAGGGTGTCAAGGCATAGTTTTTTGTAGGCTTGCCAGTTTGCTTTTTTGAAGTTCCATCGTGGGGTTTTTGAGACTGTTTGTGGGTCTGATTTTCCTGGTTTAGTATTTTCTATTATGATTGGAAAGTGGTCACTGCCGCAGGAATCTTCATGTACCCTCCAGTTATATTCTATAAAGGTGGCTGGATCGCTGAGTGTTAGATCTATAGTAGAGAATGTACCTGAGGATGAGCTTAGGTGGGTTTGAGCTTTCCGATTGTGGAGACATAGGTTGTTATTCATGATTTTTTCAAGGGTCTGACCTCTTTTGTTCGTTGTCCTGCTTCCCCACAGAATGTTGTGGCTATTGAAATCTCCCATCAATATATATGGTTTAGGGAGTTGATTTATTAAGTTATTTAGCTGTTCTTCGTTTATAGGGTCTTGAGGTGGAATGTATATAGAGCAGATGGCGGTGGTTTTGTGTAAAGTTGCTGAAATTGCTACTGCTTGTAGGGGGATGTTTTTCCTTATTAGGATTGATACACCACCCGAAGCTCTTGGTCCCGTGTCATGTATGTAGTCGTATTGCTCATAATTTTTCATGTTTGTTTTATCATTGCTTTTTTTTAATGTTTCTTGGAGACATATAATGGTAGGATTTTGTTCAGTTATTAACAGCTGGAGTTCGTTGTAATTTGCCTTGTAGCCACGACAGTTCCATTGGATTATCTTGTGGGTATTTTGGTATTTGGCCATAACTATTTATGCAGTGTGTGTCTTGGGTTTGGGGTGTATCATTTAATTTTTGTATTCTCAATTTTAGGTGTCGAGTCCATTTCGGTTTCCATACTTTCTATGTTTCTGGATTTATTTTTGGTTTTTGTAAGGGTGTGTTGAGTAGGTTTTTGTTTTTCTTCTTTTTCTCTGGTTCTTGAGGTTGATCGGTTTCTGTTTTTGATTGTTAGCGTTTCATTTTTTTGGCTAGAGGTTGAAGGGATGTTTTTTGATTTGTCAGTTGGAGTTAGTTGTACATTGGGTAAAATAGTTTTAAGGGTTTTGATTAGTTCATGTAGGTCATTTATTAAATTTGTTAATTCTTCTTCTATTTTTATTGTTTTTATTTGTGTTTTTGCTTCGTTTTCTACTTGGTTTGAGGGAGTCCTGGTTACCTGAGAGAAAGTTAATTTGCTAAAGGGATTTTCTATGAGTCTTCTTGCTTCAGGAAAGGTAATGTTTTTGGTGATTTTCATTTTGATAATTTCCTTTTCCCTTTCCCAGATTTTGCAGTACTTTGAGTCCGCTCTATGATTCCCTTTGCAATTGTTACAGTTTAGGCTGTTTTTACAGGTTTCCTCTATGTGGTTTGGTTCCTGCTCTCCACATTCAACACACACTTGTTTTCTTGTGCAGTGTTGCTCCATATTTCTGGCAGTTATGACATCTTCTGGGATTTGGGATATATGTTTCAACTTTAACCACTGTATAGCCTATTTTTATTTCTAAAGGGGATTTTGGGTTATTGAAGGTTAGAATGTAGGCATTGGTTTCAATTATTTCATTTTGTTTTTTGATTGTTATCTTTTTGACGTCTATTACATTTTGTTTTTTTAGCTCAGTTTTAATTTCCATTATTGAGCATAATGATAGCTCTCCATTTCTTATCACCCCTTTAGAGGTGTTTAATCTGTCATGGGGGTAAGCTTTTATGTCTATGTGGTGGATTTTTTTTTGCTTTAATATTATTTCAGCTTGTTTTTTTTCTGTCACCTCGATAAGGATGGTTCCATTTTTCAAGTTTTTTACGGTTTTGGGTGATATTAGAGCTGAAATACATTTTTCTATGATGAAGGGGGATATTTTTGTTAGCGGTAGTTTTTCTTTTGATTCTAGAATGATGAACTTTGGATATGGCTCATCATTGTCTGAATCACATTCAATATGGGGTCTTTTTGCTTGGGTTTTTGTTTTAACAGAAGCCATAAAAGTGTTGGATGAGTTTCATTGAACATGCTCCCCACCCACCCCGGAGCCCCATATGGGGATGTGCCTAGGGGTAAACCCATTCGCCTAGCAACACCAGGGCTACATGTTCAGTATACTCATGCTGGTGATAGACGAATTAATTTTTTGTCCCTGGGTTTTCGTTCCCAAGATAACTACTTCCTCAGGGACAGAAAGGACTACGAGTCTTTCCACAGCATGATTGACCCTACAGCCATCGTCCTCATTTAGATTAAAAAAAAAAAAAAAAATCTAAGAGAGTACTGTCATGACCAGCCGATTGATCGGATCGGGCCTCTCCGACCGCCCGTCTAGCCCAGTAAGGGCCAAAGTGGTGTGTTGCAAGAGACTTGACCACTCGATTTTCAGGCCAAGTACTGCTCAACCACCAGGATCCCGTCCTTAAGCATTACGGGTCGCCACCCACGGCCAACAGGTAGCCTCGTTGAGGGGGGGGGGGTTACCCCTCTGCAGAGGTGCAGTCAGCATATTCTACAGCCCCAGCTGACAGGGCGAAGTAGCTAATGAAAATGGAGCCTTAGGTTCACCCTTGACAACAGTCGCTTACTTTACTTATATTAGGTAATATAGTAAAAGTAAAAAAAGAAGTTGGTGACCATAGTCGAGGGTGACCTGAAGGTTCCCTTTTCAATAGCTACTACACTAAGGCGTAGGGGAGGGCATTACTCCTTTCCCTAGATTGCTCCACTTTACCCTTGATCCTTACCTTATAATACTGAGTGTTAAGCAAGGAGGCATCAAGTACCATTTTTTGAGTCTTTGGTGGGACTCAACCTGGGATTGAATCCAGGTCTCCCAGGCCATTAGCGAACACTCTAACCATTGTGCTTGGCGTAATGGTTAGAGTGTCCGGTAATATAATTACCCAATATGTGATGCAAATCTGTATCAATCTAATAGTTAATATATATTTAGCAGAAAATAATATGCGAGAGGTAAGATCTAAGAGCTCTCAGGTAAAAAGATTAATATTGGCTGACAGTTAAAATCTGACTAACACAAACCAAACAACAAATCTTCGTAAGTCACATCCATAGTATCTATTCTTTTTGACTAAACTTTGAACATAGAAAAAAAACATTTTTATTGAGGTTAAAGATAATACTAAGAATGACTTTCCATATTTTGTGAGGAGATAATGTCTCTGAGATTAAATGACAATATTTTAAATATTGTATGATGAGGTTTAGCAAAGCAAACAAGCTACCAGCAAGGCCTAGTACAAATCCAGGCTATACACTGCTATAAAAGCAAGTGAAATTAAGATGATTGCAATAGTGTAAAAAAAATGAATAAATTTTGAATAATACTTACAGCATCGACATGTAGGAAGTAATAATGCCTTACGTGGTATAAGGTTTTCAACAGGCGGTGTACTTGCCGTACAGCACGTCCATTAAGTGTAAAGACAAATACTATTCGAACGTGTTCTTTAGCAGACACATCTGTTAACTTCACAAGGGGAGCTTGAAGCTTTTTCTTCTCTGAGGGAGGAAAAAAAAAGACATGTCATTAATAGTAAAAAATATTTTTTAAATTCTAAAATTATTAACAACCATGAAGATGAAAATGAGTCTTTCGCAAAAATGATGAATTCTTCAAGAAAAAGTTTTACTTCAGTTTAGTTTCTTTGTTTAATGGTATATCAAGCTTTATGGGTTATTTAATGCAAAACCCATCCTTGTAGAAGAACAGTAGCGGTACAATTTAACCCATTCCTGGGGTGGGGGTATAAGAATTTGAAAGCGAACATAACATTAGTCGTCTAAATTTCTGAGACAAAGCTTGTTGATTTTTATCATTAAGGGTTTTCAGATTATTGTCTTCATCTTTATTGTTATTTCCACAAAAAAAAAAAAAAAAAAAATCTGAATTTGAGCACAGGTAAAAAATCATATATAATAGTAGTAATTCTAGTCAAGTAAGACCATTAAGTTTATAAGTCCCAAAAATTCACTCTGAATTGTCCAGCATAACGGTTATAGGCGTTGGTTCCCTAAGCTTTTAAGGAGACAATCATCAGGGGTTGCAGATTCAATCCTGACTGCAGGCAAGTAACAATACAGGAATACTTAGCACTTGTACCTGGTTATTGCGGACGGAATCAGAACAGGCAACCTCCATGGATTCAATAAAGGCCGTACTTCAAAGTTCCATGAAAATTCCCAAGTTCGACAAACACCTGAAGAAGGCCAGAGGACATATTGGCCGAAACGTTGCGGAAATAATATTAAAGATGAACCCAACAGTCTGAAAACCCTTAATGATAAAAATGAACATAACATGACCAGCATTTGAACTCACTCACTATGATTTCCCAGTCCAGTACATTAACCACAATGCAACAAACGTTTTAGGGTAAAAATTGTAAATTTAACAATAAAAATAAGAAACAAAAGGCAAAACAAAATTTGCAAAGTAAAACAACAAAAAAGTCAAATTTTGATCCTCACTGAGTGCCACATACATTTAATTTAAAACTGTTTCAGATGGTGTGTGTATTTACCCGACCTCTCTACCATGAATAGGTTGCAAGGTCAATTTTTAACAACAACTTTCAATGAGTTACTATACGATGGTTATAAAGCCCAGTTTGCCTAACTACTTACCACAAGCTGAAGGGATGATTGGGGTACTCCACATTTGCTAAAGATCCATAACAGGATTGGTTGGTTGGTTGTTTTCTTTTATAGCATATCAACTCTTTTCAAGGCATTTAACACTGAATTGAATTTCAAACAATTCAGTTTAGTATAAGTATAGTTTCTGTTTACAAACAGTTAAATATCAAAACAGTTCTATTTCAAACAATTCAGTTTAGTATAAGTATAGTTTCTGTTTACAAACAGTTAAATATCAAAACAGTTCTATTTCAAACAATTCAGTTTAGCACAAATACACAGTTTCTATGCTCCTCTCTTGGACAGCATCTGAATTTGAATTCTTCTTGTAACCAACTTCAGGGGACAGTAAGTGGGAGAACGACCTAAGGTGTCAAGTTACAAACAACTGATTATTTTGTAACTTTGAAACTTACTGTAAGTTACAATGTATAAGTCGATATTTTAAGCCTAAGAAAATCTCAACAAAACTAGGAGTCGACTTATATCACAGCAAGGCTAAAAACCAAACATTTACCACAAAATTGTCAACCAGTAGAATAGTATTTTGAATAATCGATATACATCATTTACTTTAACCCCAGCCGACTGCCACAAACATTCCCAACTCAAACTTGTGTTTGGTGAACATATATAACAAATTAACACAGATTGGTATAAAATAATAAAACTAATACAAATTAAGTATTATATTAACATTATATCTGTTATTTTTATTTTTATTCTTTAGATCAGAGAAAATGGCTTCGAGCTGACAAAGAAAAGAAGCAGAAGGTAACCCGCAAAAACAATTACCGATGCCTATTATGCCGATGAGATAGTGTTACTGGCGAATACAACTAACCAAGCTGAAACACTACTGCATAATTTGGAATGAGTCGCCGCAGGTATTGGCCTCCATGTCAATGCACTCAAAACTGAATATATGTGCTACAACCAAACAGGCGACATTTCCACACTAAACGGAACCTCTCTGAAACTAGTAGACAAATTCACCTACCTAGGAAGCAGCGTCTCATCAACCGAAAAAGACATTGACACGCGACTAACGAAGACATGGACAGCTATCGATAGGCTCTCAATCATATAGAAATCAGACCTGACCGATAAAATGAAACGCAATTTCTTCCAGGCAGCAGTCGTATCGATCCTGCTATATGGATGCACTACTTGGACGCTAACTAAACGGCCGAAGAAGAAGCTAGACGGCAATTACACAAGAATGTTGAGAGCAATATTGAACAAGTCCTGGCGGCAACACCCCACAAGACACCAGCTGTACGGTCACTTGTCTCCCATCACGAAAACTATACAAGTTAGACGAGCCAGACACCCAGGATACTGCTAGAGAAGCAAGGACGAGCTCATAAGTGATGTACTCCTATGGACCCCCACATATGGCCAAGCAAAAGCAGGACGACGAGCTGGAACATACATACAGCAGCTATGTGAGGATACGGGATGTAGCCCTGAAGAACTGCCAGGGGCGATGAATGATAGGGAGGAGTGGCGAGAGAGGGTCAGGGATAACTGTGCTAGTGGCACGACATGATGATGATACCTGTTATTGTGACCTACCTACATGATAATGAACTCTTTCCTCTTCATAAATACTAACCCTATTTTACTCTAACCCTAACCTCCTCCCCACAGTCAAACCTGACAGTTTCGGATGAATACGTCTAGTATTTGTCGCTGCCTCCCACCAGACACAACTTGACACAAGGTCAAAAGCCCGAAGGCCGATTAAAGTGGGGATAAAGGGGAGGGGAGGTCGGGAACGAGCCGAGACTCGAACCCAGCTGGTCTGTGCTGCTCAACGGCTCACTTAGTGCAATGTGAGCCTGATGAGGCAAGCAGTTTCACGAACCCAAATGTGGGTCCGGGCACGTATGCCAGTTTGCGGCTTAAACTAGACGCATGGTCTAGTGCCGTAGAAGGGGGACAAAGGAGACAAAAGTGCAGCTCGCCCACCCGAAGGTAGCCTAGTCGAAACTAGGTGCCTAATTAAAGGCCCCAAGTCTGCCATTGTTCCTTTTCCAGGGCCACGCTCCGGACCGAAGTCCAGAACAGGCCCCGGGGTGCTCGCCAGGAGTCTTATTTTGTATATATTGTTACGGGTGTCTTGGATATTCTCGTTAAAAAGCAAAGTACCCGACGTCCAGCAATAATTAATTTATATTTTTATACCCGAGTTGTCATTCGAAATTTGGACAGTGTAGAAACCAACAGACGAGAATGATAGAACAACCAAAAATGAAGTCAAATACACAGGATGGATTAAAACGCCCTTTATTATCATAACGATGATTAAAAAAATAAAGAAACGAATGAACACAGACAAAAATTTAACAACCCCTCCGCTCCGGCAGGTCAATTTTTAAGCGAAGTTTAACAGGTTTGAATTCAGAGTTTTCCTTCTCCTAGACTAGTTGCCTCACCAAGGCTGAAAAAACTAGTCTGCCCTACTATTTACCTATAGCTGGAGGGAGAATAATTGGATTCATACCTTTCCCAAGGGTATTAGTGTTATTTGAAATGCTATTAGTCTTGACCAGGATTTGAACTAGTGTCGCCGTGTCCATTTCCTATGAAGATAACCATTACACCAAGGGCACCTCCACACAGACAAAGATACAACGAAATAGATGTGAAGCAAGATATTTCACGCAGACTGAGTTGAAATTATTGTATCAGAAATATGAACAATTCAAATGGGGAAGCTTCTATTTCGATGTGTTTAAAAATTAAAACTTTTCAATGTCTCTTATCTTTCCTTTGTGTGTGTGGGGGTGTGTTTGTAACCTACATAGGGGTGGGATGTAATGAAATCAACAAATATTGTCTGTTCATAAGATCATAAAGGTTTTACTTATCTGATAGTAGAATTATATTTTTTCTCTCCTTTTTTTAAGATCTTTCTTTGAACCGTAAAGTTTCTTTGGTGGATTAAGTCAGCGCCTCTTTGGTTAAAACTTTCTTTCTTCTTTCTTCTTTTTTCTCTCCTCCTTTCTTTATAATTTCTTCATAAATTCTTGGGGGTCTTCCTTGAGGATTTATCTTCGAGGAATGTTGATTATAAGACAAATAATACTTCTGATGAAAAATTCTTTTTCTTTTGCGTGTTATTGTTATTCAACAATTAATTGATAAATGGAGGGTCAACGAGAAGAGTTTGACGTATTTAAGGATTATGTTATTCGGGTCGTTTCGTAAATGAGTTGACACGATGTTGTCGGCCCACGAAATCCGTTTTTAGCAAGAGGAAGTTTGTTATTAGCGTGGGTTTTAGTTACGTGTTTCCTCGCTAGGTTGTGATAAATAAAGGAGGGTGAAGAAGTAAGAAGACGAAGATGCTGTTAGCTTTTATATGAAGGTTTTAATGGCAGCATGGAATATAGAGTTTGCATTTGTGCTGCAAGCCTCGAGGGAAAGGAAAGAAGTAAAGAGACGAAATGGAGTTATGAGAGAGTTGAGATAGCAGCACGTGTCGTTGGACGTGTGAGGGATTATGTTCGCCGTAATTTAGCAAAAGTCATGTTTGGTGTTTGAGGAAATAAACGTTGAAGTCACCGTTAGTTTGTGGTTCTGGTTATTCGTGGAGAAGCGTGAATGTCTCCAGAAAATGTTGGCCAGAGGTGAAGTAGTCGCTAGGTGCCGGAACGGAATTAGACATCGCAATCGACATAGCCAATTTTGGGGGTGAAATAAAGTTGTTCCTGTGTGTGGCGTATTGAATTTATCTAATTCATATTCAACTGGGATCCCTTGGTCTAAGAGAAATAAACGCAAGGATCCATAAATTAGATAGGTTCCCTCATTGTGTTCATGTTGCTGCTGCTGCTATTGAAGAGCAGCCAGTGAGACGTCTGCACTGAATGGAATTGTTCAGCCAAAGAGAGTGTTTGACGTTTTTTCACCAGTTTGTGTTGCCCAGAAAGGTAGTGAGGGTTGAATAGGATAAGTCATCCTGATTGGGTGAAATTATGCGTCGAATTAAATTAAAATACGAAAATTCCTTCTGCTACACGTTCATCAAAATACGCCTTTCTCTGGTCAACTGAAAATTCTAACTTGGTTCCACTTTCCAGCCGTTTCATCATCCGGGACTCTAGACCAATCAGCTTTCTTCTTTCCTGACCTTAGCTCGCCTAGCAACATACAATTCACCAATCATAAATTAGTCCTTGAAAAGTTTCAAAAAGGAAACTGGTATTCAGCGTTCTCTTGTCCTCGCAAAATCTCTCTGTAGTACATCCGCTCGAGATACCGAGAGAGATAGAGAGGGTGAAATAGATTGAGAGAGAGAGAGAGAGAGACTTTACGTTTGAAGGGTCGATGAACTTGTAGATTTCGTCGAACTCTGGGGTCGAAATTCGTCACAATATGTTCTGTATATTCAATACACTTGTTCAACCTACTTTCTGTTATTATCATTAAGGGTTTTCAGACTATTGTCTTCATCTTTATTGTTATTTCCACAACGTTTCGGCCGATATGTCTTCCGGCCTCCAGGTGTTTGTCGAACTCGGGAACCTTCACGAAACTTCGAAGTACGTCCTTTATTGAAACCACGGGGGTTGCTTGTTCTGATTCCATTAGCCATAACCGGGTACAAATGTTAAGTATTCCAGATTATCTCCTTAGAAGCTTAGGGAACCAACGCCTATAACCGTTACGCTATGTGTCCTGCTGGATAATTCAGAGTGAATTTTGTTTTTTGCGACTCATAAACTTAATGTTCTTACTTGACTAGAATTACGACTATTATGTAGATTTTTTAACCTGGGCTCATATTCAGATTTTTTTTCCCATCATACGTAGTTCGAAGTTCCATGAAGGTTCCCGAGTTCGACAAATACCTGAAGAAGGCTGGAGGACATATCGGCCGAAACGTAGCACAATTTTATGACAGCACAACAGATTTTAATTCATGTGAATATAAGCTCTAATATGCAATACTTGCAGGTTTCATCTATTCTACCTGTAGCTTAGTTTATATTTGTGGGAGAAGGTTGACCTATACAGCAGGTATCAGCCTTACTCACAATTTTGAGTCCAAAAATCTTTAGGTCGGCTTGTATGCCATATCAATTTCTACACTACAACGAGCTGGACTACTACATCATGAAAACCGAGTGAGTTCCCGTGGCGAAGCAAGGGACTGCAAACAGCAGTCACACTATTACATTCACTTTTGGACTAATGCCCTCAGGAAAGGTTAGAAAGTACCACTACTGTTCTTCTACAAGGATAGTTTTGGCATTAAATAACCCACAAAGTTTGATATACCATTAAAGAAAGAAAGAGAGGAATTAACACTTAGTATTAGGTAACAAAATATAGCAAATGACTCGTTTGGTTTGGTTTCTTTGTTTAATGGCATATCAACTCTTTTTAGGTTATTTAATGCCAAAGCCATTCTCCTAGAAGAACAGTAGTGGTACTATTTAACCCATAGCTGGGAGGATAAGGGGGTTCATACCTTTCCCAAGGGTATTTGCCCGAAAGTGAACGTAATAGCGCGACTGGAGTACGAACTCGCGTACAACGATTCCGCAGTCTATCGCTTTAACCATTACATCACGAGGATACCCCCAGCAAATGACTGATACTCACTAATGTCAGGATGGTTAATTTAAGTATTTTATTTCTGTTATTTTGTATATGAAAACAAAATCAAAATAAAATCCTAAGTGGGTTATTCTGTACAACCATTGGATTTTATTCAAGTTAAATGCAAGAGAGCAGTATTGAGACAGTGAATTAATTAGTCAAATTAATTGACATAATTTTAATGTATAATTCTTCTTAATTAAATATTATCAAAGACATGATCATTTATATTTCCCTATGCCACTATCAAGTGTGTCTAATCTTTATTATAAATCACTATATATATATATATATATATATATATATATAGAGAGAGAGAGAGAGACAGACAGACAGACACAGAGAAAGAGAGAGAAAAGGAGAGAGGAGGAGAGAAGAGGGAATGAGAGGGGAATAGATATTGAACTGACAAAAATATATACAAAAATAGTTATATATATGATCGATTTTTTTAAAATATTACCAAAGATATGATAATTTACATTTCCCTATGCCACTATCAAGTGTGTCTAATCTTTACCATAGATCACTATATATATATATATATATATATATATATATATATATATATATAAGGGAATGAGGGGGGAAGAGGGAATGAGAGGGGAATAGATAGATAGATATTGAACAGAAAAAAATATATACAAAAATTTTTATATATCTGATCAATTTAAAAAAAAAATATTACCAAAGATTTGATCATTTAATTTCTGTACGCCACTAAAGTTTGTCTATCTTTACCATAAATCACTATATATATATATATATATATATATATATATATATATGGACGAACAGAATTTCGAAATGACCAAACCTACCTACCTAAGAATTTGAAAATACATATGCTTTTTAAAGCTGTTTGCAAGTTTTGCACGTACCTTAGAATCTTTATTAAGATATATAATCAGATACACACCCTAAAAAATCCTCATCAAGCTCAGGGGAAAAATCCGCACTATTCAGCATGCGATCAAGTTTCTTGTGGAATGTCTTTCTCAACAAATCGTCCCAAAATCTACTGTTTGTCGCATCACCAGATCACAAACTAGAACCAGTATCTATATTGAAAAGACGTTCCTTTTAGATGAACCCCACTAAAAAATGACCAAACTTACCTCCCTCAGAATTTAGAATGCATGCGCTTTTTAAAGTTGTCTTTAAGTCTTGCAAATGATACAAAATCTCTCTCTCTTTCTTTATATATATATATATATATATATACGCAAAGTGAGATAGTGAAAACCAACTCTGTCATTATATATATATATATATATATATATGTATACGTAGAAAAACTGCTAACAACGATCCAAGTGGAAGGAATGATTTATTAACGGGTCGACACTATAGCGTTTCGGTTCTACTGAACCATCATCAGGACCATATTAATAATTTTAAGTTAACGATAGATGTTTAGAAATGTGAAATACAAAAACCTATGATGATGGTTCAGTAGAACCGAAACGCTATAGTGTCGACCCGTTAATAAATCATTCTTTCCACTTCGATCGTTGTTAGCAGTTTTTCTACATATTGTCGGATTACAATCCTTTATTTACTCTTCATATATATATATATATATATATATATATATATATATATATATATATATATATATATGTGTGTGTGTGTGTGTGTGTTCCTTATCCGATCATCATTTTCCTTACTTAGAATTCTTTGAGCCGCCAGACTTTCTATCAGTTCACTAATCGTAGAACATTCTTCTATGACTAATGATTGAAAGCTTTCATCTGAAATTAATCACGATCATTCATCCTCACTCAGTCTCTGGCTATATTGATTACTTGAATGCAAATTGAGTCGAACCTTATTCTGCAGTACATAATTGACAAGAGCTTCTAAAACTATTACAACCTTGCAACTGAAGAGAGAGAATGCAGTTACCAAACATATGAGATTTTTTACAAAAAAAAAAAAAAAAAAGGAGAAAGGAAAAAATGAAAAAAAGAAAAAAACAGTAAAAGAAAAAAAGAAAAAGGTAAAAAGAAAAAGAAAGAGGAAGGGGGGAAGGAGAGAAAAAAGAGAAAAAGGAACAAGAAAGAAAGAATAAAAAAAAGAAAAGCAAAAAAGAAACAAAAAAAGGAAAAAGAAAAAACAAGTGACAAAAAGGAAAAAAAGGGAAAAGAAAAAGTAAAGGAAAAAAGAAAAAGATAGGGAAAAAGAAAAAAGGAAAGAAAGGAAGGAAAAGGAAGGAAAGAAAGGAAAAAGAAAAGGAAAAAGGGGAAGAAAGAAAGGAAAAAAGAAAAGAAAGGAAAAAAGAAAAGAAAGGAAAAAAGAAAAGAAAAGAAAAAGGGAAAAAAAGGAAAGAAAGGAAGAAAGGAATAAAGGAAAAATGGCTGAGGTTCTCTATGATATACATTCATACACATGACCCTTACTTGATCCTAAATATTGTTCGCCCAGTCAGTGGGGCTTAGAATATGCTGCAACCCTCCCAAAAATGTGCTGGCCTATGACATAAAACTGCAGATCATGGTAAGGCTGAAGATCTGGAGAGTATGGACTACTCCTTCATTGGACAATTCAAATCTGGATTTATCATATCTGTTAGAGTCCCATCTATGGGTCAAATAGATCAGTTTAAAAAATTCTTTGTATTACATAGGAATACTTGATATCCTATAAGAGTAAATTATTTGTTGTCGAAATTTCTGAGATGAAGCTTGACAATTTTTATCATTAAGGGTTGTCGGACTATTGTCTTCATCTTGATTGTTATTTCCACAATGTTTCGGCCGATATGTCCTCTGGCCTTCTTCAGGTGTTTGTCGAACTTGGGAACCTTCAAGGAACTTCAAACTACGTCCTTTTATTGAATCCACGGGGTTTGCCTGATCTGATTCCATTAGCCATAACCGGGTACACATGCTTAGTATTCCTGTATTGTAACTTGCCTGCAGTCAGGATTGAACCTGCAACCTCTAGATGATTGTCTCCTTAAAGGCTTAGGGAACCAACGCCTATAACCATTATGCCATGTGTCATGCTGGACAATTCGGAGTGAATTTTTTTTCCCCAAAGTTCTGTGGAAATAACAATAAAGATGAAGGCAATAGTCCGAAAACCCTTAATGATATATAAATTATTTGTATTAAGAATAATTATTTGAAACCATATAATAATCAGGATTAAATCATCATCATCATCATCATCATGTCACGCCGCCTGCGCGGATATCCCTGACCGTCTCTCGCCATTTCTCCCTATCATTCATCGCCTCCGGCAGGTCTTCAGGGTTACATCCCGTGTCCTCACACAGCTGCTGTATGTAGGTTCGTGCTGGTCGTCCCACTCTTGCACATCCATGTGTGGGGGTCCACAGGAGTACATCGCTTATGAGCTCGTCCTTGCTTCTCCAGCAGTGTCCTGCGTGTCTGGTTCGTCGAACTTGTATAGTTTTTGTGATGGGGGGCAGGTGTCCGTATAGTTGGAGTCTCGTGGGGTGTTGTCGCCAGGACTTGTTTAATACTGCTCTCAACATTCTTGTATAATTTCCGTCCAGCCTCCTTTCCAGCCGCTTCGTAAGCGTCCATGTGGTGCATCCATATAGCAGTATCGACACAACCGCTGCCTGGAAGAAACTGCGTTTCATTTTATCGGTTAGGTCCGACTTCCATATGATCGAGAGCCTATCGATAGCTGTCCATGCCTTCGTCAGTCGTGTGTCGATGTCTTTCTCGGTTGATGAGACGCTGCTTCCTAGGTAGGTGAATTTGTTGACTAGTTTCAGAGAGGCTCCGTCTAGTGTGGCAATGTTGCCCGTTTGGTTGTAACACATATATTCGGTTTTGTTTGCATTGACATGGAGGCCAATGCCAGCTGCGGCTCGTTCCAGACTATGCAGTAGTGTCTCTGCTTGATTAGGTGTATTCGCTAGTAACGCCAAGTCATCAGCGTAGTCGGCGTCCGTGATTGTTTTTGCGGGGTACCTTTTACTTCTTCTCTTAGTCAGCTGGAAGCCATTTTCTCTGATTTTGTCGATCGAAGTCCTAAGCACATAGTCTAGACAGATGATAAAGAGGTACGGGGCTAGTGTGTCTCCTTGTAGTACTCCTGCAACTATGTCGAAGTATTCCGTGTCTCCATCTGGTGAACGTACTTTCACTTTGGTGTTTCTGTAGAGAATCATTATCGCTGCTACGGTTTCTTTTGGTAGGCCGTATGCTAGTAGGATTTGCTCCATCTTCCCTCTGTGTATGGAATCGAATGCCTTGGTAAAGTCGACAAATAGTAATGTCGCCTGTAAGTTTTTTGCCCGAACGCCTTCCAGGATTCTACGGATGGTCAGTATTTGTGAGGTCGTGGATCTATTTCTCCGGAAGCCATTTTGGTTTTTCCTAAGGATGTTGTCTATTTTGGGTTCTATGCGGTTTCGTAGTAGGGCATTGTAGATTTTGGCTGCTATGGATGTAAGTGTTATCCCTTGGTAGTTCTTGGCTAGTCCGAGATCGCCTTTTTTAGGGAATGGAAGGATGCATCCCTTCGTCCATCGTTCTATCCTATTTTGACTATAGACTGCGTTGCATTGCCGGAGCAGTGTGAAAATAATTTGTATCAGATATGAATACTTGATACTAGATCACTGAGTGCTCCTGGTCTGTATTTGATGTTTGTGTTGTCATTTTTGTAGCTAAATTCCTTATTGTCTTTGTTCATATACATGTCTGTTCAAAATACTTCGATTCTAAAAAAAACAATTTCTATCCTATGAATGAATATGGTATGTTACTATTTTTCGTCTCTTCAACTATTTTAAAAAACTTTCTTCCGCCAATGACATACAAAGGAATATTCTTTTTTGTCTTATGATTTTTGTTTATTTTGTATATATTTTTTTATTTCTATATCTATATTGTAACTCTGCCTGGGCAAAAACCCCAGATGATACAATTTGTAGATAATATATATATATATATATATATATATATATATATTACACTGATTTCTAGGGAAAAAAATCAATAAAAATAATAAAGACTAAAAACATCCATACTGTTTGAAAATAATCAACCAGCACCTCCACGTCTGGGCAAAAGTAAAAACACAGAGTTACCAAAGCTAATATGTAAAGGAACCAGAACTTACCTACCCAGATTTTAAGTATTATATATATAATATATATATATATATATATATATATAGTCATCCACAGATAGACTGTTTCATTATATCACAACTCATCAGTATGACTAGACATACAAGATACTTCAAGCTGGGATATCTTACCGCAGAGCGATAGGCAATCTCAGTATAAGTGAAGGAATTCTACGGATATGTATTTTCCCTTTGTTTACATATACGCTTAACGGCTACCAAAGTATTAAATTCATTCAAAGAGCTTTGCATTCTGTAAGTGGTAACCAGTAATTCCTCAAGAGAGTGCTCAGCAATAGGAATAGGCATAGGAACAGTTCTCTCAAAAAGTTTGTTCAAGAAAGCTTAAGCAAGAGAGGTTGTCACTTGATCCCAGTGATCAAAGAAGAAACACATTGTTACAGTTTGGTTCCTCATGTTTATTAATGTGTTAATTACCCAGTCTGATCATCTCCATGAGTTTCCAAACTGTCTTTCATAGAGAGGGGTGAAGTCACTCCATTTTCTTAGGAAACTATCAAAGAGCCTGAAACAGGGTTTCTAAAATATTAAACTCAAAAACACGTCTAATATCTAGTACACCAGAAATTCAACGGCTAAAACTCAAAATACAAACTTTCTCATTGCTTATTTCAGTTGAGAATAACCTTTAACCCACTTGTTTAACCAGACTGTCATTGGATAAAACACATGTATTCGTGTGTGTTTGTGCCATGTTTGTATAGGGATATGTTCATGTACAATGTAATAGTTTTGTATGAAGTACATGTGTAATCCCTATTGATGAATAAATTGATTGATTGATTAATCAGTATTAGTTTTCCTTCTCTCTTGTTTGTTGTCTACTCATTGAATCTTTTCTAATTTTTCTTTTTCAGCATTTAGTTACGGACTCGCCAAATGAAATATAAGAAAAGGCTATTTTATCCAAAACAGTATTTTCTATTTTTATTTCGTCTTTTCTATAATAAAAATGCACAGAGATCCATCTTCATGTCTAGCATGTGTGTATAATATATACGATAAAAAGGGCTGGTGATCTGGATAATTAAACTTAGTTTTCTGGTATATTTCAATTATTTTTGGATGAAACATAGTCTATCATTGTTGATCATTTTGGCTAGTATTTCCCCTTATTTTAGTTTTGTTTTTTCTTTTTCAAATAGAAAATTTGCCCTGGAGCTGTAGAATATACCAACTGTACTCCAAACAGGTGTTCTGGATACGATTTGAAATAACCTAATGATGAGGCTCCAATAATGCTGGAGCTTAGAGGAATTCGGAGCACTCCTTCATTGCCATCATTACCAGATTCACTCAGACCCAGAGTGGTAGCACCTGATGGGGTCCTATCTATGAGTTAAACAGAACTAAAATGCATACTTATGCTAAACTGAATTACTTGAAATAGAAGTTTTGATATTTAAACTGTTTACTTATGCTAAACAGACCAGGAGCATATAAAATTCCATATCTAGTGGAGGTGCCTGTGGTGTAATGGTTATCGTCGAAGGAAATGGACACGGCGACACGAGTTCAAATCCTGGACGAGACTCATTGCATTTCACATAGCACTAATACCCTTGGGAAAGGTATGAATCCAATTATTCTCCTTCCAGCTATGGGTAAATAGTAGGGCAGACTAGGTTCTTCAGCCTTGGTGAGGCAACTAGTCAAGGAGAAGGAAAACTCTGAATTCAAACCTGTTAAACTCCGCTTAAAAATTGACCTTGTGTCATATCCTGCTCGAGCGGAGGGGTTGGTAAATATGATAAAATTCCATATCTTGATTATTCTAAAAAAACTTACGAGTGAAAATTACCTTAGTCTTAATTATAGGAGAAATTTTAAAAGAACAATCATAAATAATGGTTTGGTTAAACATGATTAAGAAAGAAATCATAAGTCTAATTCTAAAGATTCCAAGATTCATGTACATAAAAAAAACGATGGAAAACTGTTGGCTTCATCGTTTATGTGAATTTAGAAAAACAGATAGAAGGTTAACATTTATAAAGACACATAGATCTATTATGAAATGTTTATAATAGATTATATATATATATATATAATTTAATCCAGTAAATCTGGAGTTGGAAACAATTCCAAGCAGGACTAATAAAATATTCAAAAATAGAATATTAAATTTAAGTAATCCTAGTCAAGAGTTTCGTGTAAATCAAATCCACAGATCAAACCTTATTTCCCCTATAGGAGAAATAAGCTGGGTTTATTTATTTCTTTTTTTTCTCCCTAGTCTGGTTGTAAATGTAAATTATTTTAATCCATTTTCTTGTTTGATCAGAAAAAGTCCTATTGATTTTTTAATAGCATTGATTTGTATCAATGCTTTATAGAATTGAAATAAATTTATTATCTTAATGTGACTGTGTTTTTTTGAAGACAGAATTATATATATATATATATATATATATATATATATATATATATATATATATATATATATAATCATCCACAGACAGATCTGTTTCGTTCTATCAGAACTCATCAGTGTGGCTAGACAATATCTTCCCGTTGCTGGGATCGAAACCCGGTTGACTCAAACGCCAAGCCAAAGCTTCTAACCATTCAGCCACGAGGAGACATTAGCAGCGAAGTAAATTTTAAACGGTTATGAATCACAATTACTATTGTTTATATACATCCATTCAAGTGTAATATATATATATATATATATATATATATATATATATATATATATTACACTTGGGTTCACAGAACACCCATTCCCAACTTTCGCCTGGGATGGGGGACATTCTTAAATCATGACCTCTACAAGACTGTTCATAGAGTGTTAGATCAATAGTATCATGTTACAGCCAGCACAGTGGAAAAGAGATTGAACTATCAACTTTGGCTCTGGCAGGCATTCATCAATTTTTTTTTTCATGTTTTTTTTTTTTTTTTTTTTAGTTTTCAAGTGTCTTGGCAGGGTATAAATTGTTAGAGAGCTAGGCGAGCAGATTATAGACTGTGCATTCGATTTTCTTAGGATGCTCCAAATTTCTATCCTTGTGCCAAACTAACTTCAACTCAGTAGAAGACTACACCTTCATTTCTGACTTAGCACTGACTGGTAACTCTCGCATGAGGAAAAGATAATCGACTGAAAATTGTGATTAAAGAATTAACAACTGTGAGAGGGAGCAAAGCTTGACACACATTAACAGCATTCGTTTATGTTTTAAGGTGAAAGATATTTTTGGAAATTTTTATTCTTTACAAAGAATCTTATTTTAATTGGTAGGGTGGAAGGAATCTCTTGGAAAGTATTTCCTGGTAACTTCAAGAAAGACTTGCACAACCTGATTTGGCGGAGACAAATAACGTTGGACTTTAGAAAACTTCACAGACAACTAAGGAGATGATTCAAATTACTTTCGCACACTTGTTACTTTAGGCAAATGGATTCAGATTTCATGGTTTCAAATACACCTACTCACCCATTAAGTTACAGCAGAAATTAATAATTATATATATATATATATATATATATATATATATATACACACAGCACAGACAATATGTATGCATACACAAAGAGGCATATATATATATATATATATATATATAAAGGGACGCACACACTTAATAAATATATATACACATACTTACACATACATACACATTTTTATTTATATTTGAACGCATACATTGTGTATATATATATATATATATATATATACACACACTAATATATACATAAATACACACATGCACACGCATTCTTGTATATACATATTCTGACATATATACACACACACACAGTCTTTATATATATATATATATATATATACATACACTTTTTCTTCATATATATATATATATATATATACGTGTGTGAGTGTGTTCATTAACCATATTTACCAACCCCTCCGCTCGGGCAGGATATGACACATGGTCAATTTTTAAGTGGAGTTTAACAGGTTTGAATTCAGAGTTTTCCTTCTCCTAGACCAAGGCTGAAGAACCCAGGCTGTCCTACTATTTACCCATAGCTGGAGGGAGAATAATTGGATTCATACCTTTCCCAAGGGTATTAGTGCTATGTGAAATGCAATGAGTCTCGTCCAGGATTTGAACTCGTGTCGCCGTCTTCATTTCCTACGACGATAACCATTACACCATTTCATTAACTGAAACTATGAGAAGATACCCATATTACATCCAGAGCTGTGGCGTAAAAAATGCCATCTCTGAATTTTTATAAAATTTATGTGTGAATTCACCTATAAAATTCTTGTCTCAATAAACGTAAGATTTAAGGATAGAAGACAAATAACGGTTTGGTCAAACATAATTTAAAAACTAATCACAATTTTGAATTTTAAAGAATCCAAATAAAAAAGGCTGGAAAATTGTCGACTCTTGTATCATTTCCTACCACGATACAATCAGAAACGCGCTTTTTTTCAATTTGTCTTCTTATTCGGTCAGATTTTGACTGAAAAGTTACAAAATCCCTTATTCAAAATAATTAGGTTTCATCGTTTGTATACTCAGATTAAAAGTTGATGGTTTGGTTTGGTTTCTTTGTTTAATGGCATATCAACTCTTTTTAGGTTATTTAATGCCAAAGCCATTCTCCTAGAAGAACAGTAGTGGTACAATTTAACCCATAGCTGGGAGGATAAGGGGGTTCATACCGTTCCCAAGGGTATTTGCCCGAAAGTGAACGTAATAGCGCGACTGGAGTACGAACTC
>CAUZXS010002697.1:65000-171548 GCA_963585895.1 Sepioteuthis lessoniana
ATTATCTAAAAAGAAACAAAGCCTTCAATAGAGAAAAATGAAATATAAGATTGGTGTAATGGTTATCGTCGTAGAAAATGGACACGGCGACACGAGTTCAAATCCTGGACGAGAAAGATTGCATTTCACATAGCACTAATACCCTTGGGAAAGGTATGAATACAATTATCCTCCCTCCAGCTATAGGCAAATAGTAGGGCAGACTAGGTTCTTCAGCCTTGGTGAGGCAACTAGTCTAGGAGAAGGAAAACTCTGAATTCAAACCTGTTAAACTCCACTTAAAAATTGACCTTGTGTCATATCCTGCCCGAGCGGAGGGGTTGGTAAATATGAATATGAGCAGTGTAGGGACCTGTAGCGAGAGAAGAAACTTACCAAAGCGCGTAAGACTATGCCTTGCTTGTCAAGCAGTAAAAATATGTTCACTTCTGGAGGCAGAAGTTATATTGTGCCGATCTCGTCTCTCACGAGGAGAAATCTACTTTGCATGTAAATTTCTATATGCCGGAACTTACATAAAAGAGCATGCCAGCAATAGGAGCGAGGTTGTTGTTGTTTTTGCGGACTGCTTTTTTGACAGACTGACAGACAGAACGAACGAGTTGACCAGAGGTATACTGAGGAAGGGCTGCTAGTCGCGTGTTGTTATTTTTAGTTAACTGAGGTTACCCAATTGTCTGAGGACTGTACTACTGCTTTTGCTTAGACGAGTTCTACAACAGGACCACACACAAGCACCGAACAAATAGCTCACCACGTTTTTTAAGCAATATTAATCAAACAAGAATTTGTTTCAATTATTCGGACTCCGCAAAAAACAGCTGTATGACAATTTACCTCCCATCTCTGAAACCATCCAAATAAGATGAACAAGATATGCTGTTCTCTACTGAATAAGCAAGGACGAACTCATAAGTGACGTTCTCCAATGGACACCTCCACATGGACGTGCCAGTGTTGGCTGACCAAGAACTTACCGACAACACTCCTGTGCGGACACAGGATGTCGTCTAGAAGACCTGCCGGGAGTGATAGGGACGGGGGGAGAGAGAGAGAGTCAGAGAAATCCGTGCTAGCAGCACAACTTGATGATTATATAAATGAAAAGATATAAAAAAAAATATAGATATAAAAAAAGATATAAAAAAAAATATAGATATAAAAAAAGATATAAAAAAAAATATAGATATAAAAAAAGATATAAAAAAAAATATAGATATAAAAAAAGATATAAAAAAAAATATAGATATAAAAAAAGATATAAAAAAAAATATAGATATAAAAAAAGATATAAAAAAAAATATAGATATAAAAAAAGATATAAAAAAAAATATAGATATAAAAAAAGATATAAAAAAAAATATAGATATAAAAAAAGATATAAAAAAAAATATAGATATAAAAAAAGATATAAAAAAAAATATAGATATAAAAAAAGATATAAAAAAAAATATAGATATAAAAAAAGATATAAAAAAAAATATAGATATAAAAAAAGATATAAAAAAAAATATAGATATAAAAAAAGATATAAAAAAAAATATAGATATAAAAAAAGATATAAAAAAGTTAAACCTTTTAGGTTTCACATTCTTATTTCGTGACATTAAACTTCGAAGTTCATTTAATGGCAAAGGCAAAGGTTTGTAGAAGAACAATCACCATCACCAAGTCGTAGTATTCTTGTGTAGAACAAATCTAGCTTTTTCAGGTGGTGCATCCATACAGTAGTTACTGACACAGCCACAGCTCGGCAGAAATCCCGTCTTATTTTATCAGATTTCCATAAAGATCGATAATATGTCAACGGCAGTACACGCTTTCGCTACGGTGACATCACTTTCAGCAGATGAGATATTGCTACCGAGATATTAGTCTGAAAGTGAACGTAATAGAGATCGAAGTCGCTTACTACGGAGTCGAAGTCCAGCAAGCTCGCCAATACGACACGGGAACTTCTTCAACACTTCAGTTTTTTCATCAATTTAGGAAAAAAAATGATTTTGAACACTTTTTGTTCACCACGATATCTATACAACTAAAACGATATGATTTGGTTTAGTTTTATGGTATATCAATCATTGTAGGTTATTTAATGCTACATACTCTTGATACATATCAAATATATATGTTTTGGTTTGGTTTTAGGGCATATCAACTATTAAAAGTAATTTAATGCCAAATACTCTTTATACGAGGTGCATACGATAAGTTTCCAGACTTTTTTTCGTATGGGCATTTAAAATTGTCGTAGACTCTTGAAAATTCACTATGTTATTGCTATACATCTTATGAGATGGCTGACCAATTTTTATGATTTCAGCTTCAAATGAACAGCTACAGCAGAAATTGGAATACACCCTGCTAAAGCCTGATTTTCACAGCTGGTGAATTTCAAAAATGCATTGAGGACACTTAGAAGAACGATATGCAATAAAATTCGGTTTTAAACTTGGAAAAATGCTACAGAAACGTGTGGAAAGCTTCAGACTGCTTTTGGACCATCTTACATGAACCGAGCATCAGTTTTTGAGTGGCATAAGAGATTCAAGGAAGGCACGGAGTCTGTGAGGGATGATGAGAGGTGTGGGAGGAGTAAGGAAGTCAGTACACCCGAGTTGATTGGCCAAAGGGTTAGGGTTACTATGTTGAGGTTTTAAGGAAGTTCAGCAAGAGATTCCGTCGGAAGAGGCCAGCACTCTTCAAATCGGGTCAATGGCATTTCCACCAGGAGAATGCACCAGTCCATAACTATTTGAGCAAGATGGGCATCAAGACAGTTCCTTAGCCTCCCTACAGTTCTATTTCAACCAATTCAATTCGGCATGTCATTTATTTGCATACAGTTTAAATGTCAAGCAATTCTATTTGACCCATAGATAGGACCCACTAAGGTGCTACCACTCCGGACCAAAGTAGACCTGGGAGTCTTATAAAACTAGAAAAAAAAACTAAAATTTTTTCTAGCTTTATGATTAGAGTTCCAACAAAAATGTACAGTTATACTCTTCTTGGTTAGGCTTAAAACTTTCTGATCGACCCTCGAATGTTTGTGTATAGAAGAATCAAAAGGATGGCTAAACTTATTAGGTTTAAGATGATTATAAACTTTATTAATACACTGGCTCTTAAAATATCGCTATTGAAACTAAGTATGAAGTGCTTACTTATTTAAAATGATTGTAAACTTTATTAATAGGTTGGATCTTAAAACATTGATATTGTGACACTAGAGTCTGGAGGAATTGAAAGTGGAGTAAGTGAAAAAGGACAGGGGTGTACTCTTTTGAAAGTCTAAGTTACTGAACAAAGAAAATATTTGGAAACCCCAAAATGACTTAGATAAACAAACTCAGAGAAAAAAAAAGTCCATCTGGATTGTCTCTGAAATTATCGGAGAGGAACAGAGTTGTTTGCACGGGAAAATGTCAGGGATTGAGAATCTGATAAAAAAAAATTTCAAGACAGAGAAAATACTTGAAAATCAAATCGGTAAAATGACTTTGCAAACAAAAAGGTCCGTTTGCATTGGAAAAAATATTGGATGCTTGATATTTAGGGACCTCTTCGGTGCCTACTCATTTTAAAAATCAGATTCGTCCCAAAAACAGTTTAAGAGCCCTGGAGAATGAGGACCAGGTTGAAAATATATAGAGAGTTTGTTTGGGTTTTAAGGCATATCAACCTTTGTAGGTTATTTAATACCAAATCCATTTTTAAACGAATAAACAGTTTTATATCCAACAATTCGGTTTAGCATAAATACACAGTTAAATTGTCAAAAATATTTCTATTTCAAGTTATTTAGTTTGGTCAAACAGTTCTAATTCAAACAATTCAGTGAAGTATATTTTTGTTTACACATACATAAATGTTAGAATTCAGTTAAACCTAAGTAAAGTTTCTATGCCAAAAACAGTTCTATTTCAAACAATCCAGTTTAGCATACAAAAACAGTTCAATTTCAAACAATTCAGTTTAACATAAGTAAACCATTTAGTTCTATTTGACGACCCATACATAGGACCCTATTAAGTGCTACCACTTCGGGCCAGAGTGGATATGGGAGCGATGGCAATGAAAGGGTACTCTGTATTCCCCACATATCCAGCAATACTGGAACCTTACCATCAGATTGTTTAGTGTCATATCCAGGACACTCGTTGCAGAGAAGCAGTCAGTGTATTCTACAGCCCCAGCCGACTGGGTATTTTACATTTCCGAGTCAAGGTCCTCATAGAATACAACATCACTAAGAATTGCGTATATTCCATCCCATGCAGTTGTTATAATGTATACAAAGGCGAGACATACTGCCCACTCAAAGTAAGGCTAGAGGAACACCGAAAAGCAGTAGTACAAGGTGAAATAGAAAAGTTGCGTATAGCTGATCATATAGGAAGAGAAAAGGGAAACTATCTGGCCTTAAGGGATGAAGTCAAAATAATAGACAAGTGTTGTATAGCCATGACCATGATTAACTATAGAAACACATAATACATATACATGCAGAAATATATATTGACGCAATAATAAAGACGAGCGACACAGTTCTTTAAAAAAATATACCTCTCACTTTATTTGAAAGGTTGGGTGAGAGAGGGAGTTGGAGACCGAACAGAACTGCAACATATTGACCCCCACTCTTATGACCATCAGCGTTGTGTCTTTCTTGTTCTCCAGGGCTGCTCAGCCGGAGGCCCGGGGGCCCACTCTGCTGGGTGCGGGCTTTCTCTACCGCATCTTGTCACCAACGGGTCTCCAAACTCAATCGGGGGTCCCAAAGGCCCCTTCTGCCGGGTGGTGGCTTTTTCTACCACATCTTGTCTCTAACTCATCTGATCTCCAACAAACAGACTTCCTTCACCGAGTTATACAATAGTTCAATCGCCCACTCAATCTTTGGAATGGCATGTTTGATCGTCATCAAGCGGAAATAACTATCATGCAGTTCACAGGTCACTCTCTTCCGGTGCATCAGTCTATGAGTGTACCATGGGATTTTACCTTGTCCCATATCGTCAGCCATGTCCGCCTACGCGATTTCTTCTCATAACTGCCATCGGAATGTGTCACTTCCTTCCGGTGCATCACTTTGGAATGGCATGTTTGGCCGGGTCGAAGGATAATATACAACACAAGGAAGAACACTGAAGAATAAAACATTTTAAAGAAACTGCACAAATATTGTGCTACGGTGACCTGTTTTGTAGACCAAAGATAGAGATGAATATGATATAGTAACTAATTATCAAAAAGGTTAGATTTTTAAAAATTGTAATATGAGCCGAGGTAAAAAATCATACATAAAAGTAGTAATTCATAGTGTTGATAAAAAGTCTTCAAAATTCACTCTGAATTGTCCAACAGGACACGCGGCATGATGGCGTTGGGTTAATAAAGTTCTAAGTGAAATCATCTGGAGATTGCGGGTTCAATCCCAACTACTGGTAAAAATAACATAGAATACTTACTATAACTTCACTTGTACTTTGTTATGATTAACGAAATTAGAACAATCTTCCCCCGGTTCAAAGTTCCGTGTAGCGCCTGAAGAAGGCTGAAGGACGCATCAGCCGAAACATTAGGAATATAATAAAGACAGAAGTCTGAATACTCTAAATAATAAAAATTATCAAGCTTCCCCCAAAAATTTTCGACGAATAAGATATTTTCAAATAAATCGAAAAAGAATTAGTCCTTTGAACTTTGATAGGAATTTTTTTTTATTCATTAATTCATCTATTTACTCATGTTGACATTTGAATTTTCAAATCTTAGAATTAAAATTTTTAACATCCACTTTAAACAAAAAAAAAAAAGCCAAATAAAATTTCCAGAAAAAAATATCCAAGTAGTTCATATCCCACCACAAATACCATATCTCAAACTGTTTTCAACACACATTTCCTCTCTCTCTCTGTCTGACACACTCTTTCATTCTTAATCATACTCTCACTTTCTCTTTTCCATATTCTCACACACATACACACTTATGATCTCTTTCTCACACACACACACACACTCTTATACTCTCATTATCATACCTACACCAATTGACTGTCACACACACCCTTTAATCATTCATTCATAGACATTCTCTCATACGTACACACATATGCAGGATACCGATTGTATTGCACATTGGAATCAACCAAAATGCTGAAAAAGAACATTGAAAGTGGCACTTTTTTGCTAGAAAAGGTTTTTGAATTTCCTATTCCTGTTTTTAAAGGACAACAAACAAATATATATATATATATATATATCATTACAACTTCTTTTGGAAATATTTTTTCATTCTCAAACTGCTGCCAGTCTTACTATCAGCAGATAAGTACATATTATATCTATTCTGTTAGGTCAGCACCTCTCAGGGTCAGACAGAAACCCCACAACCACCCACAAGCCAAACTTCTTGTGGTTACATTCTAATATGACTCAGAGGGGAAAGAAAGAATTTTCAGATAGGCACAGACATGCACAATACTCTCTCTCTCTCTCTCTCTCTCAGCATATGTGCAAGGTTGTGTTCGAGATCATTAGTTCTGATTTCAGACACGTTTAAGAGGTCAGTGCTTAGGTTTACGTAAATGCCAGGATACCGAATACTGATTTTCTAGGCGGGCAGTCACACCCTATCTAGAGGAGTGGAGAAACGCATTCTTCCTATCTACATTTTCCATATGCAATTCAAAGATTTTATATATGATTGCTTAAAGGCTCTTTTCGACGGCAATTAAGCTCGACATCGTATTTATAGAATTTATAATAACTGAGACGAAGGACTTTAAAATCAATATTTAAATTAATCTCCCTTGGGAAACTGAAATAAGTAGATGTAAACGAAGACCCCCTTACACTATAAAGTTGCAAACCAGAATGAAAATTGATTTATTCTATAAGTTAAAGCACTTAAACGTTATTGCTCTAACAAAGAATTCGCTATGCTGTGCTATTTTCGCCTTGTTACGATAACATTACATATTCCCAATAACAAAAAAAGAATATATATATATTTTTTGTTGATTAAATTTTTTTTTAAATGAAAGTAATAGACTTAAATGTATCGTCAAAATTTATTTTCTTTCTCTCTCTCTCTCTCTATATATATATATATATATACATATATATATATATATAAGCTTTTAAAGATTCAAAAAATGTTTTAGATTTTCCAGTAAAAAATATTAGTTAAAATAACGATTAAGAATGTTTCATCTAAAAATCAGAATAAATAAAATGTTATTTTTATGACTAATGCAAAAAAGAACAAAAAAGGCGCCGAAAGATCTTGAGAAAGAATAAAGGATAGGTTGTTACTGTTTCTAGTCAGTGTTGCGTGTTGAGGTTGATGTCTTAAGATGTCTGGTCAGTTTGATTGATTTAACGGCATGTCAAACTGTCTAGGTTTATTTTATGCCAAGAAGTTAAGGAATCATGTTCATTGTACGTACAATATTTATATTTTTCGTCTAATTGTTTCTTAGAATTTTCTTGTCTTTATTTTTGCACGCTGGTCGATCGAAAATTAATAATTCATAAACAGATCTACTTGACTCATAGAAGGGACTCTAACAGGTACAACCATTCCGGGTCAGAGTGGAACTCGAAGTAATGGTAATGATGTATTTCAGAACTGCTGTTTAGTATCATATTTAAGGGACACTTTTTGGAGGGTTGGTGTCTTACCCCTCTTCAAGAGAGTCTGGTCAATTTGTTGGTAGTCCATCAAATGAGGCTAACTAAAAATGGAAGGAACAGGGTGAACGTATCGTCACTTCAATGAAAGCCTTTTTGCTTCATTCACTTAAAAGAAAACTGGATCTTTTAAACAAGGGAGAAGGAAAAAAGACATGCGACTGAGAATAAATCAAAGAAAGTCATTCATGATCGTTAGAAAATTACATTTATACTAATAAAATTGCTTAGTTGTATGTCCTATAAGCAGTGGCATATCAACGGTAAGACAGATAGGACATGTACCCTGGGCACCACTTAAAAGAAGTGCCACACAGTACAGACTTTGATCACATCATCGAACAATTTAAATCAGAGAAAGCAAAGAAGGTGTAATTGTCATTTTCAGTAGAGACATAATTTTTTACTTAAAAGATTAATAAAATTGACTGGTATTTTTGAGTTGATTTTATGATCACATTATCAAACAAAAAAAAAATGGATGTTAGATGATTAAATAGGGATGTAATTCTATTGTTTGTCAAAGGGTTTTTTTCCTCGTAGACACGACACAGCTTATTGGAGTAGAGATTGGAAATTCATCAATAATTGTGGTCTGACTTAAGGATAAACATTGAATAGGATAGGAATGATGAGTCTTGTAACCGTATTCCCAGTAATTACTGCCTTCCATAGTTGTTGTCTATCGCACCAAGTTTTTGATCAAGTAAACCTCTGGCCGGCTTAGGTAGGATTTGAAACCGCTATCTTCTGACAATGCTCACCTGGAACCGTAGAGACTCAACGCCTCTATCCGCTGCGCCACGTGGTGCGATAGACAACAACTATGGAAGGCAGTAATTACTGGGAATACGGTTACAAGACTCATCATTCCTATCCGAGGTCGCGGTAAAATCACCTGAAGAAGGCCAGAGGTGAAATTTGGCCGAAACGTAGTGAAAGAAGAAACAACACAAAGTCCTACGGGGCTCGTGGCGCAGCGGATAGAGGCGTTGAGTCTCTACGGTTCCAGGTGAGTATTGTCAGAAGATAGCGGTTTCAAATCCTACCCAAGCCGGCCAGAGGTTTACTTGGTCAAAAACGTGGTGCGATAGACAACAACTATGGAAGGCAGTAATTACTGGGAACATTGAATAGGTACTGATGACCATTGAGGTCACTACAGGTCAATTTTAGCGGGTGTATTTCAGGGTAAACAAAAATAGAAAAATTATAATGGAATTGGTTGTTTTAAGAGTAGAAAAATGTACATTTTTATTCCAAAAAGAAGGATTCGATTTATTTTTTAAAATCAAGAATTACTAGCTCCCTTTTCCTCTTTTAGTTCCTTCTTCATCTCATTCTTTTTTATCCTTATTTATCTCTCTTTCCACATTCCCCCCCCTCTCTCTCTGCCAAAACATCTCTGCATTTTGTCAAAACAGAATTTGCTGTGTCATTTTTTTAATGTTAGAATTTACTAAATAACATTTAAGACTATCTCCTATCGCTCGAGTTATGCCTGGTACACCAACTAGTAATCAGAACTCCAATAAGACAGGAGGTTGTAGATTGATAACACTATCAGTGGTTTGGTTTGGTTTGATGTCATATCAATCATTGTAAGTTATTTAATGTGAAATCCTGTTTATATATTAAATATATGTAATTTGTGGATACATTTTGTACCTAATACTTAAATGAACCTGCACACAGTTAAATGGTTTCGAGTATTGCTATATAACAGTCATAATCTAACATGAGTCATTTGCTTACACGCAGTTTGTTCTATTTGACCCATAGATCGTACCCAGTCAGATTGTTGTATACCCATATGCAGATGCATGCAGAATCATAACAGCGACACAATAAAGACGAGCAACACAGTTCTTTAGAAAAATATACCTCTCAGTTGGTTCGAAAGGGTTACTCAAGGTTTTACTGTGAGAGGGAGTTGGAGACGGAACAGAACTACAACATATTGACCCCCACTCTTATGGTCATAACCGAGTTTCTTTCCCGTTCTCCTGGGCTGCTCAAACGGGGGCCCGGTGCGGGTTTTCTCTACCGCATCTCATCCAGCAGGTCTGCTCCCAACTGACTGAACGTCCTGTGCACCGAGTTATATAATAGTTCAACGCACACCCTCTTCTTGTGGGCGTCACAAATCGCACTCATTCAACCCGTCCACGGTCAAGGTTATATTCTGATATTCCTCGACCGGATGCACCTGTTATTTACACAGGTGCATTTCCTATTTTGACAACTTGGCCGGGGTCAACATACAAGATGCTACCACTCCTGGTCAGAGTGGGCCTAGGAACAATAGAAATGAAGGGGTACTCCATATTCCCCAAATCTCCTAGATTGGATCCTCGGCATCAGATGGTTTTATTTCGTATTCCGGACACTTGTCAAGGTGGGGGGGTCTTACCCCCCTCTGCATAGAGGCAGTTGGTGTATTCTATAGCCCCAGCCGACTGGGCTTCATTATTATGAAAATGATAAAAAAAAAAAAAATCAAAGCTTTTTAAATAATTGGTGCAGAAATGATAGGGAATAATTTTTTAATGGATGAAAAGTATTGAGTTTTGATCACTTGTAAGAGAGAAATATATATGAAGGGGATAGGAAGAGAAAGAAGTGTAAGTAAGGGTATTAGAAAAAAAGAGGAGAAGAAAGGAAGATAAAGAAAGAAAAGGGAAAAGATAGAGAGAGAGAGAGAAAGAAAGAGAGGGGGGATGAACGAGGAGAGAGATTTAAAAATGAACAGAGAGAAAGAAAGAATAAACAGCGAGTGAGAGAGATGAATAAGGAACGAGGGGGAGAGTGAGGGAGATAAAGACGAAGAGAGAGAGAGAGAGAAAGAAGAAAGTGAGAGAAAGAGGGAAAAGAGAGAAAAAGAAGAAAGAGATATAAAGAAGATAAAAAAGGGGAGAAAGGAGGAAGAGAGAGATGAAGGAAGGAGGAGAAAAAAGAGGAAAATCAGGAAAAAGATGAAGGAAGGAAGAGAGAAAGAGAGATAAAAGAGGAAAGGGGAGAGAATAGAGAAGAGAGAGAAAAAGAGAGGACGAAAAATGTGTAAAAACAGATCTAAACAAAGCAAAAAAAATCCTATTGGTACTTCACTCAGAGAGAGAGAGAGAGAGAGAGAGAGAAAGAGGAAAGAAACCACTTTTTTTTTTAACAAACTCAAGAAAAATAAATAAATGAATACAGAAAAAATTTCAAAATCTCGTTAGGGACTTGAGTTAGGTGATGGGCTAAAAAAGTATTAAAAACAGATTTTTATATTAACTTATACTTAAATGCCCCAGAACTAAAAGACAATTTTGGCAAAAAGAAATTTGTAATTTGGAAAAAAAGTAAAAAGAAAAATGATGTTGGTAATTAAACCTACATGGGATGTCCGAAAAGTCAAGAAAAACATTTAGGAATCAAAAATGATTATTACTATACAAAAAGAAATCATTGTTCATTTGACAAGCACTACTATGTTGCTTTCCTTCGTCATCGCCATCGAGATTAATGTACCCGTCATCAGTGAACGAATACCATTTTTAAAGAATGTGGTGTGAAGACAGTCTTTAGTCAATTGCTTTGGGAACCAATGATATAATATTCCAACTTGTCCTGGACAATTTCAAGGAACTTATCAAAATTTAATTCCACAGCCGTATCACGAAGTTTGTGACGTCTTTCAACTTGAATCAAAACTCGTCTTTTGTTGGCATCATTTCGTGCAATAGACCTTGCTGGGTCTATTGCACGAAATGCTAGGTCCCCAAATAACTGACTGATGCTACGATCTTCAAGGAGAGTATGTACGCGAACACTCGATGGCGAATACACTGAAAAGTAACATAGTAATGTTGGTAATTTATATACAAGGGTTTTGATTTGAACAGTTATAAATTTTGGATGAGAAAACATTTGTAGTTTACTTTTAGAATTTTCCTCGTAGTATCTATTTGCATCGTCTGAATAGACATAAGCCAACCAGATACCTTAACTTCGCACATAAGACCAAAGAGATATTTCTGAGCCATGTGGATTATAGTGTTAGGCTAGGTAGAATTATTCGGTCTATGATATTCGAGTCAACATTACCCTACCAGATACCTCAATTTTGCATTTTAGGTTCGTGAAAATCTTTAAAGAAAAGCGGGCTTAATACATGATTATTTTACTCCTTACAGGTTTTTCACTCGGTTCTGAATGGCAGTCAGTTTTTGCTGGTCTTCAGGACGCATAAAAATTCTAGCTTATTTTAATAGTGCTGTGGTCTTGAATGATCTCGATTCCTCTGATTTCCAGTTTCTCAAAGTCTTTTTTCTAGGCCATTGGAGACCGTTCTGAGAGCATCGACTATAATTGGTATCACCGTCACTTTCATGTTTTTACAGCTCTCAAGCAAGATCCAAGTAGTTGTCCATCTTTTAGATTTCTTTTATTTTCACTTTGTTGCCCGCTGGAAAATTCACTTGTTCTTAAACACTAGGTCTGGTCTTCTGGCCAGAATTAGGTGATCCGTTTGTAACTGAAAGTTCCAAGGAATTTTATGCTTCTCATTTTCTAAGACAGATTCTGGTTTATGCATATATCATTTGTCAGCATGGCCAAACTTTAATCTCTTGCATAATTTCCAGTGGGTCACCATTTTTATTGTGGTCCTATCACTGAGACGATCACAAGCGTCCTCTGACTGGCTGCTTAATCAATGCTTTCTGTGTTCATACTGTCTTAAAAAATCCGCAGAACTGGGATCGACGCAACTTGGTCGGAGCATCTTGTGACAAGCCTAGAGATTAATAGGAACGAGTTGACAAAGACATTAAAAACTCCAAAAATGAGACAACTCACGGTTAAAAAATAACTATATGAATTTTATTCACACTCTTAAAAAAATCGACGCAACTTGGTCGGAGCGTCTTGTGACGAGCCGAGAGATTAATAGGAACGAGTTGACAAAGACATCTGAAACTCTAAAAATGAGACAACTCACCGTTAAAAAGTAACTATATAAATTTTATTGCAATATGATTATGTAACCATATATAAAAGAAAAAGTTTCAACCTCTAGTTTCTTTATGCTAATTGTCATGGAGTTTTTCAGAAGCAAATTTCGGAGTGTTGTCTTTCTTCTTTGGTCTGTCCTCTCCCTAAACAGACTTTATTCAAATTTTATCAAAGAAATTTTTAGATGTAAACACTTAATTGGTCAGCCTATTACGGAATATGTCATATCACATTTTATTAACCAGCCAACGAAGAACTACCAATGATGTACAGAGATTGAGTGTGTGGTGCAAAAACTCTATCGACCCTTTTTTTTTTTTTTTTTTTACTGAATAGTTCGTTTTCCTATCACATTAGGAGAGAAGAACAAAAGCAACTTAGGGCAAGTGACAACCGAGAGCGATTTTGGAGCAATCAGACAATGCGATGTGGCGGAGTAGAACGAGGAATTTTTGACAGTTTTGATAAACTTATTAAGTAGCTCCAGTGACATTTGCTTGAATTTGCAAACACAATCAGAAGAATTAACTTTTATCTCTTGCACAATTCTCAGTGGATAACCTTTCCTTCCAGTCTTGCTTACTTTTGTATTCCTTTTGTGCCAGTTTGTTGTATTTGCTTATTATGTGATTAACTGTTTCATCTCTGTCACCAAATAACCAACATTTGCCATTATCCAGCATATTATCAATTTTTGCTTTGAAATAATTGGTTCTTATGGCATTTATTTTGTGCTGCTATTAAAAGAGATTCTGTTTCTTTTTTCACCATTCCTCTTCTCAGTTATGTCCAGATCGGTTTGTGCTGCTATTAAAAGATTCAGTTTCTCTTTTCAGGTTTCCCTTTTGAGTCATGCCCAGGTCATCTCGTGTGAAATTTCCTTAGTGTGTCGATTTAATAATCCATACAGTTATTTTTATACACATATAATCTAAACACGTTATTTATTTTTAAAGCTAAATGAGACACAAGGATGCTGCATGCGGTTTTGAACAAATTCTGGAAACAGGACCCTACAAAACAGCAACGGTGCGGCCACTTACCTCCCATCTCGTAAACCACCCAAAAAAGGTTAATAAGACATACTGGAGAAGTAAAGACGTTCTCATAAGCGATATTTTATGGAGTCTCACCCATGGGTAGCCAAAACTTATATTCATCAGCTCTATACGGGCACTGGGACACTTGCCATAGGGACAGATGGTGACAAGGAACCTCTGCTGTCAGCACGCATTGATGTGAAGAGGTAAATCATTTTAGCCATTTTCCGAGCACAGTACAAGTTTTTATGCTGGTTTGTGGGCAACTACAAAACATTTTTCAAACATTATTTGGATCAAAAGACAAATATAACTTTAAAAAATTATTTCAGAGTCTTTTATAATAAAATCTACTTTCTGTAAAATGACATTTTTCGATCTCCTACGTATCGAGCATGGTTTGGTAGTATCAATACAATCAAAAACCCAAACAGTAACCGTCTGGCCACAAAGACCCTTCTCCAACGAGTGCCCAGGTATGGCACTGAACTGCATCTAATAGTGAGAATACCATAATAATGCTTTGGGGAATATGGAATAGCTCTTCATTGCCATTACTCCCAGATCAGCTATCCCGTTAGGCTGCTTTCTATGGATCAAATAAAACTGTTCAATCATTTACTAAAGATTATTATTCGTTATTTGAATCTAGACAGCTGTGTTCAAATCATTTACAGTACACAGGAATACTTGGTAGATAAAATTACTAATGTTAAATAACAATATAATGAAACCATTTATCAGTGTGCAAACAAATGATTAATATTAAATAGATTTATTACTCTTTGATAACAGTACTTCAAACCATTTAACAATATGCAAAAATCAGCTCTAATAAGTCATTTAAAAATAAGGTTACCTAGTAACTATTCGCTAACAAATAATATATATATATATATATATATATATATATATATATATATATATATATATATATATATATATAGTATTCTTGGTCCAGTTAAACCGGAGTTGGGAGTAATTCCATCAGGACAAGAAATTATTCATGAATGAATATTTAAATTTTCCTGGTAAAGATTATTAATTAAAGTTTAAATCTAATTCAATAAAAAATCTGTAAAATGGTCTAAATGTAATTTAAGAAATAATTAGTTTAAAAATTAAAAAAAAAAAATTTACTACATTGCTAACTGAAATTTAAATTTAAAACGGAAGTGGGCTTAATGAAGAGGTAACTCTTCACCCCTCTTCTATCCCCTCTCACTCTTATGTGTCTATTCTAGTTTTTTTTTATCAAAAAGATCTGAAGAAGTCCTGTTCATTTTTTTTCGTGTTTTTGGACATTTCAAAAATGCGTAACAGGATGGAAATAAATTTATAATCCTTTGTGATCGGTTTCGTTGTTTTTTCTTAAAGAAGTATATATATATATATATAAAACAGTATTTGGCATTAAATAACCCACAAGGGTTAATATGCCATAAAATACCACTCAATCTAACAGTAAATCGATTTCAATTTCTTTGTTTAATGGCATGTTAACTTTAGAGGGTTATTTAATACCTTGTAGAATGACAATAGTGGTACAATTTAACCCATAACGGAGAGAGGGGATAAGGAGGTTCATGCCTTTCCCAAGGCTATTTGTACGAAAGTGAACGTAATAGCGCGACTAGAGTTCGAACACTCTCACTACGATGTTGCAGTCCAGTGTGATTGACACTATGCTATGCCCCCACCCCCAACATTGCATTAATTTTATCTTCAAGAATGATTTACAGACTTTTTTTTTGGCGCCTTGTGGTGTAATGGTTAGCAAGCTGGTTAGCAGACTATTAAATGTGAGTTTGATTCTCACTGGGTCCTTTATATTTGTGTATCAACTAAGCCAAGCTTAGTAAATAACCACGCTCTTTAAATGATGGAAGTAAATAAGTAAAATAAAGTTGTCTCCCTTTAGTCGAGGATAATCAGAAGGCTCCTTTTTCAATAGCTACTACACCAAAGTGTACGGGAGGGCACTACTCCTTACCCTGGATTGCTCCACTTTACCCTTGATCCTTACCTTATAATGCTGTGTTAAGCAAGGCGGCATCAAGTACCATTTTTAGAATCTTTGGTATGACTCGACCCGGGATTGAACCTCGGTCTCCCGGCCCATTGGCGAACACTCAACTCACTAGACCAATGGTTCCGTCAATAATAAAAGTAAAGAGCTATCCTATTTACCAACCCCTCCGCTCGGGCAGGATATGACACAAGGTCAATTTTTAAGCGGAGTTTAACAGGTTTTAATTCAGAGTTTTCCTTCTCCTAGACTAGTTGCCTAACCAAGGCTGAAGAACCTAGTCTGTCCTACTATTTACCCATAGCTGGAGGGAGAATAATTGGATTCATACCTTTCCCAAGGGTATTAGTGCTATGTGAAATGAAATCAGTCTCGTCCAGTATTTGAACTCGTGTCGCCGTGTTCATTTCCTACGACGATAACAATCACACCACGGGCACCCCCACAAGAGTAAAGAGCTATAATTGTTAACAGAAACGTATGCGCGTGCATGAGTATATAAACATACGAACAGATATAAATGCAGGTACATACTAACAGACGAACTCATGCGTAAAAGTTCAAACATATACACAACACGTGATAAAATATGTTACATCGCCATATACACGAATATGGCCATGTGTGAAGTAGACATATAATGTTCATTACGATAGAACATAGAAAGAACATAGGAATCCCGAAATTCGAAAACACGGAACGACTTCTTGTTCAGGTACGAAACCTTTTTATTAACTTTGAGTTAAAGGTTTCGACGTAAGGAGGAGAGACACAATCTTCTATGCTGTCTTATTCATTTGGCCCCCATCGCGTGCGGCCCCCATAGGGCGCAAGTTCGCCACGCGTCTGCGAGCCCCAAAAGTCGAACCTTTTCGTTTGGCGTCTAGTACTTAACTCTCTAACTTTCTTCAAATTCTCACACAAACCTCCGCGCGCTTCTGGTGTGTGACGTCACCCGCACCCTATCACCCCGTTTCGTCTTGGACTATTGTGACATCTCTGAGTGACATGCCCGCTTTGTGTGCGCTCACGCGTTACCACCTGCATCAAGATTGCACCTAACTAACCCATGTGCCGAGTCGAAAGGTTCTCAGCCTAACTAAACCCAAAGGCATGAACCGAAATCCCTCGGCTATTATATTACAAATATACGCGAACCTACATATACATGAGCACTCTTTCATTAGTACATAAACGTACAGAGAGAGAGAGTGCTCAAAGGCATAAGCAAATACACACACAAGTACCTATGTTACGTTTCGCTCTGGCCAAACAAAAGACAACACGTAATATATATAACAATATATATTTATTTTCTCGACGGACGCTTGTATGAAATAGGAGCAATAAGGAGAGGTATTAGAATCGTTCGTCTATGAGGCCTGGACTCTTCGGTGTAAGTTAGACGATGGCCGAGGAAACGCACACGGGGTAACGACGGGACAAGCTTGCGTGAACAGCGGAATTTTTCACTGTCTTCCGTTCAATTCGTCGGTCTTATATTACCATCAAACTCCCACTCGGAGATATGGACAGGCCTCCACGCCCATGCAATCTCTTCCCATAACTGGCCAACGGAATATGAAACTTCCGCCGTCTTTGGAACGGCATGTTTGATCATCATCGAGCGGAAGTAACTGTCATGCAGTTCACAGGTCACCCTCTTCCGGTGCATCAGTTTGTGACTGCACCGTGGGATTTTAACCACGTCCCATATTGTCAGCCAAGCTATATTTTACACCTAGAGGCACAATCACATACGCACACAAGTTCTCGAAGGCTTATATATATATATATATATATATATATATATATATATATATATATATGTGTGTGTGTGTGTGTGTGTGTACTTTAATCTACCTTTATTTTTGTGTGCGTGCATTTATTTATGAGTGTATGTTTAAGTACGCATATTTGTGCGCTCATAATACACACACATACCTAAAAGTACACACGCATACATAAGTACACAAATGCACACAAATATGCGTACTCAAACATACACAAATAAATGCACTCACACGAAAATAAAGGTAGATTAAAGTACACACACACATATATATAAGACGCATATGCATGTATAAAAGCTTATGCAAGCACACCTTCATAAATGTCATCATCATCATGTCACGCTATCAGCACGGATATCCCTGACCCTCTCTCCCCACCCTTCCCTATCGTCCATCGCTTCTGGTAGGTCTTCAAGTCTACATCCCGTATCCACACAGAGCTGCTGTATGTAGGTTCGAGCTGGTCACCCTGCCTTTGCTCGGCCATGTGAAGGGGTCAACAAGAGTACATCCTTTATGAGCTTGTCCCTACTTCTCCAGCATTGTGTCACATGTCTGGTTGGTCTAATTTTGATCATTTTCATGATGGGTTGTAGGTGGGCGTACAGCAGCTGCTTTGTGGAGTGTTGCCATCAGGACTTGTTCAATATTGCTCGCAGCATTCTTGTGTAGTTGCTGTCAGGACTTTTCTCCATCTGTTTAGTTAGCGTCCATGTAGTGCATCCATATAGCAGTATCAACACGACCGCTGCTTGGAAGAAACTGCGTTTTATTTTATCGGTCAGGTCTGACTTCTATATGACCAATAGCCTATCGATAGCTGACCACGCCTTTGCTCGTCGCGTATTGATGTCTGTCTCGGTTGATGAGATACTGCTTCCTAGGTAGGTGAATTTGTAAACTAGTTTCAGAGGGCTACCATTTAGTGTGGAGATGTTGCCCCTTTGATTAAAACACATATATTCCGTTTTGTGTGCATTGACATAGAGGCCAATGCCTGCAGCGGCTCGTTCCAGACTATGTAGCAGGGTTTCGGCTTTAGCGGGTGTGTTTGCCAGAAGCGCTATGTCATCGGCGTCGGTAATTGTTTTTGCGGGGTATCTTCTGGTTCTTTCCTTTGTTAGCTTGAAACCGTTTTCTTTAATTTTATCAATAGATGTTCTAAGCACGTAATCTAAACAGATGATAAAGAGGTACGGAGCTAGCATGTCTCCTGGTAGTACTCCTGCTACAATGTCGAAGTATCGTGTCTCCATCTGGAGAACGTACTTTCACTTTGGTGTTTCTATAGGGAATCATTATTGCTGCTACGGTTTCTTTTAGTAGGCCGTATGCTAGTAGGCTAGTGTGTTTGCCAGAAGAGCTATGTCATCGGCTTAGTCGGCGTCGGTAATTGTTTTTGCGGGGTATCTTCTGGTTCTTTCCTTTGTTAGCTTGAAACCGTTTTCTTTAATTTTATCAATAGATGTTCTACACACGCACAAAAATACACATAAACAAATATACACCCTTGCACCAATAAATATGCATAAGATCTATCATAATTTAACTTTGCTTTTAGTCTCTATTCATAAGATTATTATGCAGAAGTGAGAATCAATAAAATTAGCGTTTGCTAAAATTTCACTTGAGAATGAAATATTCCGCATAGTAGTGCCCTTTCCTTTAGATTGGGCTTCGATTTGTTATTTTCTCTTCTCTCAAAATCGCAATCAGCAATTCCGCTCACTTATACAAACGATAAAAATAAACAATTATAGTAGAGGGACATACTTTTAGCTTTCCATCATCTTGAAAACCGATTCATACCGGTGGCCTTCCTAAATGCTAAAAACTTGAGAAAATACAATTAAAGCAAGCAAGCCAAAAAAGAAACAAAGAAAAAAAAACCCCATAAAAATGGTTTTCAGGGCCTAGGCTCATTAGGTTCATCTTTTACATCGAAAATGCAAAGGAAGATCGTTGATCGTTTTAATATTATTGAAAGATTTTTGAATGAAACACGAAGCCAGAAGGAAATTTGCTTGCATTTCCAAGTTGAAGATTTGAGTTATTGGACGTTGGAAGATTCTCAAACAGGAGGAAAAAGAAAAAAAAAAAAAAAGGAAATTAATAATAACAGAAAACGAGGAGAAGAAGAAACACTTAAAAAGAAACAAGAAACGTAGGGTTTCTTGATCTAACGAATGAGATGCCTCGTGAATAAATTCCTTCTAATTCATCAGGGAAAAAAAAAAATCTTTTTTTTTTATTTGCTGAACGCTGCATATTTGTAACTGAATTGGAACCAATTCAAACAATTTTTTTAAAGGGTCAAGTTGGGTTTTTTTTGTATTGTTTTGTTTTCTTAATGAATGACTTATACACAAGCAAAAAAAAAAAAGTTAGGCAAAAGAGAAAAAGAACGATAAGAAAACTTGCAAAATCTAAGGAATATGCCAATGTGTATTTTGTATTATTTCTACAACTGAAAATCTGATACACAAATGTTACCAACTGAAATTTGGGATCACATTTAAATGGTGATCGTACAATTTAAAAATATAACAAATGGTCCTAAGAGAAATAGAGACAGAGAGGGTCAATGGAGGATAGGCATACACAGTTGACACAGATGAAGAGTATATATATATATATATATATATATATAGAGAGAGAGAGAGAGAGAGGAGGGAGAAGCGCATCGCGCAAAAAGAGAGAAGTGTAGACAAGAGTAAGTCAGAGGGGGTGAACAGAGCAAGATGCAGAAATTGAACGAGGATGGGGGGGACAAGAATACGGCACAGCGAGGGAGAAAGATTATCTTCATGGTGCCGGGGGTGCTTAGAGGAATAAGAGCATGGAGCAAATGGATAGAGAGAAAGAGGGAAGGAGAGTAAGTAGACAGCACAGACAAGGGAAGGGTAAAGGATAAGAGTACGGCACAAAGGGGGCGAGGGAGAGAAGAGTGGTCAATAATATGGCATAAAGAGAGAGGATATGAGTATGTTGAAAATTTGGGCGCAAACCGTTAGAGAGAGAGAGGGGGGGAGTGTGTGTAGAGTGCAAGGCAAGAAAAAAAGAAAAGAATAAGGACAGAACATAAAGAGAGAGGACATGAGTACAAAAAAGTTGAGTACAAACCATTTTAGAGAGAGAGAGAGAGAGAGAGAGAGAGAGAGAGAGCGAAAGAGAGAGGGCAGTGCAAGGTAAGAGAAAAAGAAAAGAACAAGTACACAAAAATAGAGGCGTAAAAAGAAAAAGAAAAAATTTGAGTGCAAACTGTTTGAGAGAGAGAGAGAGACGTGGAGGAACAAAACTATAGTAAAGATATGGACAAAACTCTGCAGAAGGTGTCAGAAGTGAGGGGTGAGGAAAGAGACCAATAACACGAACGAAGCATAAACATTTATAAGTAAATTATTTTTGTGCAGCGTTTGGACTAGTTTCTCATTCATGTCTACCCCCCTCACCACCACCTGCAGACAGCAGAGAGAATAGCACAAAACTATTTCCAGATGTTTCACGTTTTTATTCTAACAAACTTTCAATAACAAACAAATAAAAATAAACAAAAAAATCGAAAAAGAAAAGGAGATTTTTAAAAATTATACAATCATTTGAGAATTGAAAAAGTTGTCGTAACTTTTGCTTCAGTTCGCAAAAACTTTGATAATGAATTTCACGAATGGAAAATTGATTTGAATTCTAAAAAGAGCACAGACAAAATTGTTGCTTTTTTTTTCTTTTCACGAGAGAGAGAGAGAGAGAGTTTGTAATTGAGTAAGTAATTATGAATAACTGAGGAGGTGAAGAGAAAAGATGAAAGAAAATAAGTATTTTATGATGTCAGCGTTCGAAACAAATCACATGCAACTTTACGGTGAAAAAAAAAAGAAGCTTTACTTCTTTAAAATGCTTCTTGATCTAATAGTAAGTTCTTTTTTTAAAAAAAAGAATATACATTCAACCATCAGTTTGATTTTGCTTATATATATATGGTAATCTTTCGTTATTAAACAAATCCAGGAAGCAACATCCCACAAAACAACAGCTGTATGGCCACCTACCACCCATCTCGAAGACTATCCAAATTAGATGAACAAGACATGCCGGACACTGCTGGAGAAGTAAGGACAAATTCTCAAGTGGCATTTTCCCATGGACGCCTTTGCAGGGACGCACAAGTGTAGGACAACCAACTGGAACTTATCTGCAACAGCTCCGTACGTACACAAGATGTGCCCGGGAAGATCTACCGGAAGCAATGGATGATAAAGACGGATGGCAACAGATAGGGAATTCCGTTCGAGCAGCATGATATATATATAAGAAAAAAATAAGGATATTGAGCAGTATTATATATATATATATATATATCCCAACTACCGTAATAATCATTTATATAAATTCAATTTTCAAGTAGAGTTTAATAGGTCTGAATTTAGAATTTTCCTTCTCCTTAAAGGGTTGTTGTACAAGGATTAAAAAAAAACACTGTTTGACCACCTATTTACTCATAGCTCGAAGGAGAATAGTTGGATGCATACCCTTCTCAGGGATATTAACGCTGAGTAAAAATCCAAGGGTTTCCGAGTAAATTCTTGTACGGCCACTTACCACCCATCACGAAAACTATCCAAGTTAGACGAACCAGACATGCAGGACACTGCTGGAGAAGTAGAGACGAACTCATAAGGGACATACTCCGGTGGATCCTTTCACATGGACGAGCAAAGGCAGGACGACCAGCTAGAACCTACATACAACAGCTCTGTGCCGATATGGGATGTGACCTTGATGACCTGCCGGATGCGATGGACGATAGAGAGGGGTGGCGGGAGAGGGTCAGGGAGATCTGTGTTGATGGCGCGATTTGATGATCATGAAAAATGCAAACAACCTCCGTCCAGGATTTGAACTCAGTTCGTCGTGTCCACCTCCAACGTGTGTATATATATATATATATATATATATATATATATATATATATACTTATTTTAAAATGAATAGATTCACAAATGATGCCAAATTCAGTATTCAGGGGCTTTTATTATTGTATACACCCAGAGAGTTTTTCACATCAGAGTTAGCTGATAGTCTTTCATTGACGTTGAAGGGACAGCAAGTCTTAAGTCTCCAGGACTCTACTCAGTATTCTGGTCGATTTCAATAATGTAGTAATTTGGATGGTCTCCACTCATCCTCTTATTTCCAAGTCTTCCAGTCCATTTATTAATCCTTCGGTGACTGTACCAAAAGCACCAATTACAATTGGTATAAACTACACTTTCATATTCCAGAGTTTCAATTCCCAAGCAAGATCCAGATATCTATCCTTCATTTCATTTTCTTTCTGATTGCTGTAATCCGTCTTCCTCCGCGCTTTTCTATGTAGTCTTCAAGTCGTTGTTTTGATGCGTCAATGCTGTCATCAATGCGGGCAAGTCCTCTTCTTCCTTCTTTTTTTGACTCATAGACGTGGTGTGGACACTTCAGTACTCTTCCGTCGACGTTTGAATTTTAGCAGTGTAAAGATTGTTTTCATAGATTACTTTGATTTGTTTAATTCGAAGTCTGTGAATTTACCATTGGAGTTAATTATCCATGAAGAATTCTGGTCGTTTTGTTAATGATCTTATTCATTCTTTCCCCACTTTTTGCCTCAACTCTATGTATTTTTTTTGTATATATATATATATATATATATATATATATATATATATATATATATTCGTCCCTGCTTCTCCAGCAGTGTCCTGCATGTCTGGTTCGTCTCATAAGAGATGTACTCTTATGGACCCCCACACATGGCCGTGCAAAAGCAGGACGACCAGCACGAACATACATTCAGCAGCTATGTGAGGATACGGGATGTTGTTCTGAAGACCTGCCTAGGGCGATGAACGATAGGGAGGAGTGGCGAGAGAGGGTCAGGGATATCCGTGCTACCAGCGCGACATGATGATATATATATATATATATATATATATATATATACACACACACACACACAGGGTGTCTCACTATACATGGGACCCAGTTGACTGCAAATAACTAGACTAATGTGGGCTTTTTTCTTTGAAATAGTATACTATAACTTCTATTAATCCTCGACCCCAATGCCTGGGACAAGAGAGGAAAAATATTTTGCGTCTCTTATTTGAAGACATTCAAAAATGTGCAAGCAAAATTTCGCAATAAGTTTAACTTTAACAATTATCCCAAGAAAAGCCAAATTTATCATTGGGTACACAAATTTCAAGTAAACAGCATCAACAAGAAGGCAGAAAATCCCAGATCTGACAAGAAGTTAACTGTAAGATGTCCTGACAATGTAGACGCAGTGAGAGATTCTGTCAAGAGACCGAAAAAGTCCCTCCAAAGACAATCCCAAGTACTTGGTCTTTCACGTGCATCGTTGCAAAGAATCTTAAAGAAGGACCTTCAGCAGTACCCATACAGAGCCTAGATCAAGCATAAACACCCGCTGATATGAAAAAGCATCTCAGTAATAAATCCTTATCATATCAATTGGTTGCATCTATTTTGGGATTATATATATATATATATATATATATATATATAGTACAATTTAATGGAGACTTAAACTCGGTTAAGTCGTCATAATAAATTTATTTCGGCGGAGAATATTATTGCGATACTCTCCGTCTCGTCAGATGACTCTTTACATGCTTCTCTCCTGTCGCAGAGTAGCGAATGTGTAGTTACAGTTCGTATTCAGAAGATAAAATAAAGGAATTAAAAAATAAAAATCAGAAAATAAAGATAAAAATAAATAATAAACAATGAAAAAAATAAAAATAAGGTAGAAATCAAATTACAAACTATTTCATTCATAGGCGTGAGCAGAGGGGGTTAACATGTTATATGTTAGAACGATTAAGAAACAGGAGTGGAATTAATCTACTGGTCAGTCCCTTCTAATTTTGCGTTCTTGTAGTAGTTCCTTCTACTTGGCAGGTGTGATTTTCTAAACAGACTAAGATCGTTTAACTAATGGCTATCTCATACATGATTTACATTTATTCTTAATATGTATATTAATTAACTCAGCTGTTGCCATCCTAGATATTCCTCTTGTTTCAATTAGGACCTAGATAGTTAAACCAGATAAGGTGGAGACATTTTATATAGTCGTCAAGTGTTTTTTTTAATTTACCCTAAAAATGGTCAAGGGGAATTAACCACTCCAGAATCACAGGCCCTAATTTTTGGATTAATATTCTACGTTCATCTGGCCCTTATCTATCTTTATCTTTCCTTGTCTTGGTGATATCTGTTGTTGGGTTGATCTCTATTAGCTTCTAATACATCTTTATCATTGGCCTTGCGATTATTTAGGGACTGGTGTTCTATATATATATATATATATATATATATATATATATATATAATCTCTCTATGCGAGCAGGATTCGACACAAGTTCAATACTTAAAGTGGAGTTTAACAGACCTGAATTCAGAATTTTTCTTCTCCGAGAACAGTAGCCAAACCAAGGTTAAAGAGCCCAGTTTACCCAACTATTTATCCATAGCTGGAGGGAGAACAAACAGAGTTATACCTTTCCCAAAGGCTATGTGAAATGTAAACAGCCTCGTCCAGGGTTTAAACTTGGGTTGCTGTGTCCATTTCCTACAATAGTAACCATTTCACCACGAACGCCTCTATATAAAATAAATATATATTAGTTTATACATATATTTATTTAATAACATGGCTGTTTAACTGCGACCAGGGGTTTCATGCCGCCTGATTACGACAATCATCTGGCTCATGATTATCGTAATAAGGCGGCATGAAACCCTAGGTAGCAGTTAAACATCCATGCTATTAAATAAATATATATATTAACTAATATATATTTATTTATTGTTATTTTATAATAGCTCTATCACAGATATTGAGCACTCTCCAAATTATACCACATTTGATCAACCACAAACCTACCAAGCGAGATAGTGACAATCGTACACTGTATATATATATATATATATATATATATTGTATGTGTGTGTGCGCACACGTATATAAATATTCACACTTATGCATACATACACTTGTACACGTATATACTTTCAAGTACCCAGACATTAGCAGGATGATTAGTGTTCGACAATGGTCCGGGAGACCTGGGTTCAATCCCGGGTCGAGTCATATCGAAGACTGAAAAAAATGGTACTTGATGCCTCCTTGCTTAACACTCAGCAATATAAGGTACGTATCTAGGGTAAAGTGGAGCAATCCAGAGAAAGGAGTAACGCTATCCCCTACACCTCGGTGTAGTAGCTATCGAAAAGGGAGCCTTCAGGTCACTCCCGACTACGGTCGCCAACTTTACTTACTTATGTAAACGACCATCTTTGTTCTTTCCCTTTTTACCACAAGTCAACGGAAATGCTATTTTTATATTTGTGTGTGTGTGTGTGTGTGTGTGTGTGTGTGTGTGTGTGTGTGTGTTCTGTATGTGCGCGTGCACATATACATCCAACGTTATTAAGTGGATTTATTGTGTAAGAGAATGTATTTGTCCTATACATAGTTGTATTTTTAAACTAGTCACTGTATGTATATGCGTGCGCATGTAGTTAAGCTCTGTTTAATATTGCTTAAAATCGAAAATACCTTTTTCTTTTATTTGGAGTAATAAGTAGTCATCGGTCTGGTATATCGGTATTTCTTTTTAGTCTCCCTGGCTGCATTCATAAAGGTGTTTTGATGAAGTTTTCAATTTTCTGGTAATTTAAAGCTGCTTTTATATAAAGAGAATCTATTGTTCAGTATTGGTGTGCAGCCAATATAAACAACGTTGCAGTTTGTTCAATATGTAGTCTATATTTTTGTAAAGTATAGCTTAAATTTCTAATTCTTATGAACATCGTTTTCGGTTTTTCAAAGGAATACGACTTTTTTCTACGATTATATTAGACACTCAATATAATTCATTTTTGCATTTTAGGCGCCATATGTAGCGTGTTTTTCCGAATTTGAATGTGTTTCGATTGTGTTTTAAGTTTTTTGGTTGACGTTTGCTTTTAATCGTTTTTGTGGTGTGTAATAAGCTTTTAATTCTAGAATTGTTTTTAAGCTGATTATCATTCTTTGGTATTCCAGCGAATAGCTCTGGATTTTGTAATTATTTACCAACCACTCCAATCGGGCAGGATGCGACATATCGTCCGTTTTTAAGTGGAGTTTAACAGGTTTGAATTCCGAATTTCCCTCACCTAAACTGAGTAATCCAGTCTGCCCTATTATTTACCCATGGATGGAGGGAGAATAATTGGATTCATACCTTTCCCATGCGTATTAGTGCTATGCGAAACGCAATCCGCCTCGTCCAGGATTTGAACTTGTGTCTTCTTATCCATTTCCTACGTCAATAACCATTACACCAACTGGGTTTTTGTTGTATGTTAAGACATATGCTAAGGGTTCTTTGTTGTAATGATCGGGGGGGGGGGTTCGTAGTTCTTCTAAGGCTATTGCCGTTAATTCGAATCTTTTATTTATCAATGCTATGCGATATCATCTCTAGTGAAGGGTAATTCTTCTATACAGACTTGTCAGGGGTTTTTTTTTTGATAATGACTATATCGCAGATCCTACGTGCTAAGTCTAAAAGATGGATTTTAAGTACCTTTTGAAGTAACGGCTGTTGAAAGGAAGGTATTCTTGAGGGCGTATTTACGTTAAATATCCATGATAATTTGGCCATTCTGATTTTTAATGAGAATATCTAAAAATGGTAGTTATGAGGTGATTTTATTTTAGGCTATAGGTTTTGGAATAAGTTACGTAAATCGTTAATATTACCCTATGAGCATTTCCAAAATATGAAATAGTCATCTAGATATCTTTTTCAAGATCTTACAAAAAGTTTTCTTAATGTTATCGTATTTTTCCAATAATTCCATACAGATTTGTCTCAAAGTATTGTTATATTTTGACCTTCGACCCGGCCCAAAAATGCTATTCCAAGGTGATGCACCGGAAGGAAGTGATACATTCCAATGGCCAGTAATCGAAAGAGATCGCGTGGGCAGATTAAGGCTTATAATATGGGACAAGGTGAAGGTCCCACGGTGCCACTACAGTGATGCACCGGAAGAGAGTAACCTCTGAACTGCATGACAGTTATTTCCGCTTGATGACGATTAAACATTCGATTTCAAAGTGGGCGATCGTGTGGGCGTTGAATTATTATTTAACTCAGTTGAGTTCGAGTCCAAAAGCAGTTGCCAGCAGACTTCCAGAGAGTTAGAGACGAGATGTGGTAGGGAAAGCCACACCCGACCGAGGGGGCACTCGGAAACCCCGATGGAGTTTGGGGTCCAGAGAAGATGCTGATAAGATGCCATAAAGAAAGCCAGCATCTAGCAGAGTGAGCCCTAGGCCTCCGGTTGAACATCAAGAGAACAAGAAAGACACAACGTGACGGTCATAAGTAGTGGAGGTCAAAATATGAAGTTTATGTTCGGTCTCCAGTACCCTCTCACATGCAAACCTTGAACAACCCTTTCGAACCCTTGCAATAAAGTGAGAGGTAAATATATTTGTAAAAAAGTCTTCCTGCTTCGTTTCTTCTTGCGTCTCTCTGCGTGCGTCGTTTATTAGTGCGTCTGTTATCATTGCGTCGGTATGTATCCAGCATATATATGTATATTTCTGCATGAATCAGCAGATGACAATGCAACAGTATGCTTAGGTTAGAGTGGCGAACGTTGGAGCCATTTTAGTTCCCTTAATTGTTCCTAGGGTTTGGATGTCATTTTTCTTGTTGAATTGAAAATACTTATTTAGGATTAGTTTTATACCATCAATCATAATTCTTTTGTTAAATCTTGTGTGTAATATTTCAGGGTATCTTTCTAATTCATGGTGGATAATATATAAATTGGTGACATCAAATGTTACCCTGAGTTTATTGCGATCAATTTTTTGTAGTATGGAGCTTAAAAAGTGGATATGAACCCTAACAAGTACTGCTACTTCGGGTCAGGGTAGACCTGGGAGTAATTGCCATAAAGGGGTACTCTACATCGCCTCACCATCAGAGTATGAATCCAATAACTCTTCCTCTACTTATGAGTAAATAGCAGGGCAGACTGAGCTTTTTAACTGTGGTATGGCCACGTGTCTAGGAGAAACTATGAATTCAAACAAGTTGTATTTTGCTTGAAAATTGACCTTGTGTCACACCCTACTCATAACGAAAGGATTGGGTAAATATATACTCGCTACATCTTTGTGCTCAACATATGGCTTCTAAGCGCTTTCTATAATCCAAATGAACATTTCAAAGATGTGAGAAACAAAGTGAGGCATAGAGATTGTAACACCTCATTTCAATGAATTAACAATAGGAATATGCTCATGACCAAAGGTAACCTCGGGCCTTTGTCCAGAGTTCTTAAAGGACAAAACAGGTTCTGACATCGGCTTTACCGAAGTAACGTGGACAGAGAGGCACGTAATTGAGTAGAGGGTGTTTACTGGTGAGGTAAAGAGGGGAAGCGGCTGTGTGGGCCAAGAAGAAATTTGGCATCATTTGTGCTGGTTTAGGTGCCAAGAATTAAAGACGTCTTTACACCGGAGCCAGGATGTCATTTTGGACAGAGCAAAATAAAAGAACCGAGGGGTTTGTAGTAAGTTTAGTTAATGATTCTGATAAGAGTCCAAGCGGGAGTGGACATGTATCTATCATGCAGGCATGAACACACAAAAACATAGATGTTTTTATATGCCTGGATAATTCCGTGTGTTTGCAGTGGTGTATAGATCAAAAAGGATGAAGGTGCAAGGAAGGAACAGATGAAAGAAGATGAAGACACAAATGCGCTTAAAGTGTGATGGATGTGGCATACACAGTGTGAAAGGAATAATGAAAAGAGAGAAAGACGATAGAGATGAAGTGGAAAGAAGAGAAAAGAAAACATTTAAGCAAAGCAAAGAAAAGGAAAAAGAAAAAACAAAACAAAAAAAAACAAGCAGACCGTTTAACTTCAAGGCAAGGTGGCAGACACTCAACCTCAAGGCAAAATAGCAGACACTCGACCTCAAGGCAAAATGAGAGACTTTTCACGATGAGGCAAACTAGCAGACATGAAACCACAAAGCAAAGAGATAGACATTCAATAACAAGATAAACGGACAGACATGAAACCACAAGGCAAAGAGATAGACATTCAATAACAAGATAAACGGACAGACATGAAACCACAAGGCAAAGAGAGAGACATTCAATAACAAGATAAACGGACAGACATGAAACCACAAGGCAAAGAGATAGGCATTCAATAACAAGATAAACGGACAGACATGAAACCACAAGGCAAAGAGATAGACATTCAATAACAAGATAAACGGACAGACATGAAATCACAAGGCAAAGAGATAGACATTCAATAACAAGATAAACGGACAGACATGAAACCACAAGGCAAAGAGATAGGCATTCAATAACAAGATAAACGGACAGACATGAAACCACAAAGCAAAGAGATAGACATTCAAAAACAAGATAAACGGACAGACATGAAACCACAAGGCAAAGAGATAGACATTCAATAACAAGATAAACGGACAGACATGAAACCACAAAGCAAAGAGATAGACATTCAATAACAAGATAAACGGATAGACATGAAACCACAAAGCAAAGAGATAGACATTCAATAACAAGATAAACGGACAGACATGAAACCACAAGGCAAAGAGATAGACATTCAATAACAAGATAAACGGACAGACATGAAACCACAAAGCAAAGAGATAGACATTCAATAACAAGATAAACGGACAGACATGAAACCTCAAAGCAAAGATAGACTCTCAACTATAATACGAGGTGGTAGACACTCAGCCAGAAAGAAATGAGGATGAAAACAGACAGAAAATAAATTCAGAAATAAGTAAGAATATTTCAATATGTCAGCAAAATAAAAAAAAACAAAAAAAAACGTTAATCCGCGACAGATTAAGAAAATCTAGCTTAATTTTTTTCAGGATTTTTAGTATAGTATTTTTTTTAGTGAAAATATATTTTTTAGTTATTATAGGAGAATTTTTTAAAAATTGCTCTTTCCTCTATCTTATTGGATTTTCCTGTCTTTAATTGACTCCAATTTCCTCTGAATTCTTCTTCAGATTTCAGTTGAAGAAAATCTTTCTTGAAATCTGAAATATGAATCAGCCAAATTGGAAGAGACATTTTTCAGGTATTTTTTTTTCTTCGAATTTTTCAAAAACAAAATGTGTAGATATTTATAAAACTTAGCTTATCGAGATAGAAATGGGGGAATAGATTGAGCTATGCCAATTTTTTTTTTTTTTAACGGGGGCGTATCCACCTTGAAATCAGTATTCAAAATCCTACCTTTTGCATCTCAATATAGGAATAGATCAGAATTAACATGTTAGAATCTTAGGAGTAGAGTGAAAATTAGTTTTTAAAAATACTTAAAAAAACAAAAATTTCTTTATATAAAAAAACCTAACGAATGAAACAGAATAAAATACTTTTTGTTTTTTGCTGTATATTTGTAAGTAAAATTGGCGACCGTAGTTGAGGGTGACCAGAAGTCTCCCTTTTCAATAGCTACTACACTGAGTTGTAGGGGAGGGCGCTACTCCATTCCCTGGATTGCTCAACTTTACCCTTGATACGTACCTTATATTGCTGAGTGTCAAGCAAGGATGTACCATGTACCATTTATAAAGTCTTTGGTATGACGCGACCTGGGATTGAACTCAGGTCTCCTAGCCCATTGGTGAACACTTTCCGCCAGGCCAATGAGCCGAGTATATTTGTAATTGTTGTAAAATATTATTAAAATCATTAATACCAGATATTCATATTCGGGTTGAAATTTTTTTCACTTCTATCACCTTACAAAGATAATCGTTCATTCAATTTTGGGGAAAATATTATTTTGAAAACAGAGATAACTGCTTTTATTAGTTATTTTTTTGTTTTTTTTTAAATTTTGTTATAAGAAACCTTGCTTTGAAGAACACCAGATTCTTTTTTGTTGAAGCCATTTTGAAAGAATTCCATCCAAAACAGAAGTAGTGATAGTCTGTAAAGTCCCGATTTATCACTTGATTATAATCTTCAGCTGATTTGGCCACAAGTTTAAAAATGAAATAAATAAAAGTCGAGAAAAATATTGGTTTGGTTTCTTTGTTTAATGTCATACCAACCTTTGTAGATTATTTAAAGCCAAAGCCATTCTTCTAAAAGAACGTTAACGGTACTATTTAACCCATAGTTGGCAGGGATTAAGGGCTTCATGCCTTTACCAAGGTAATTCGTTCAAACGTGAATGGAAGAACGTGACTGAGGTTTGAACTCGCTTACTCTAATGTTGCAGTCCAGTATATTAGCCACTACGCTAGAGAAAATTCCCCTAAAGTATTACTAACAATGAAATAATCAAGAATTTGACATAATTAACCGGCTGTAGTAGGTTAAGTGTTCGCCACTGGTCCGGGAGACCTGGGTTCAATCCCAGGTCGCGTCATACCAAAGACTTTAAAAATGGTACTTGATACCTCTTTGCTTAACACTCAGCAATATAAGGTACGTATCAAGGGTAAAGTGGAGCAATCCAGGGAAAGGAGTAGTGCCCTACACCGCAGTGTAGTAGCTATCGAAAAGGGAGCCTTCTTGTCGCCCTTGACTACTACTGTATCAAATAATCTTATAAGTCTTTCCGTCAATAATTTATTTGTTAAACAATTGAATGATAAATTGCCTAGTCAGGTGAGGCTGTAGAATATTCCGATTGCATCTCTGCAAAGGAGTAAGACCCCAACAACGAGTGTCCAGCATATGATAATATACCATCTGATGTTGAGGCACCAGTAATGCTAGAGCCTTGGGGAATGTGGAGTCCCCCTTCATTGCCATCGTTATCAAGTCCACTCTGGTCCCATCTATGGGTCAAATAGAAGTGTTTGACATTTAAACTGTATGCAAAAAAATGACTTATGCTAAATAGAACTGTTTGATCATTTACTGTATGTAAATAAATGACTAATGTTTAATTGAATTGTTAGTGATACACAGCAATACTTAGAACGATTCAATTTTGTTAACAAATCCTATATATCTAATATATATGTATAAACTGGATTTGGCATTGAATAACCTATAAGAGTTGATATGCCATAAAACCAATTCAAATTATAAAAGTAAAAAAAAAAACTTGACATGGTTATAATACAACAACAAAAGCTTAATGAGACAAAGAGAAAGGATACACAAGCAAAATATTATTCATTATTTTTTAATGGAATAACCACTCTTAATTGCAAGAGTTTTTTTTTAGCGATTATTCACTAGATGGCACTACGAAAGTATAAGGAGACACAAAAATCACATTCTCTTTTACTAGAAGGATGCCTTTGTACCTGTACTTGTTCTCCAAGGACGGAAACACTTAGATTCCCAGTTAAACTTGTGTCGCATTGAACATTACATCACAGAACAGTACACAATTATACAACCTCCCAAGCTTATTTGCTTACACAGAAGTATATTAAATTCCATAGGGCCAGTAACAAAGAAACATTTCTCAAACGTGAAAGTCCCTCACAAACTTTCAATTCACGTAGAAACTTCACAAGTACGTATGCATCACGAAGACATTTCTTCATATGCACCACAATTCCCTCATTTTCTACCTCAATTCATGGTGCATCCTTTTATTTAGTTTGGGAGGGGAGTCACTGTGGCGCAGTGGCTAACGTGCTTCACAGTGACATCGTAGTAGGCGAGTTCTAATTCCAGTTGTACTATTACATCCACTTTCAGACTAATACCCTGAGAAACCCTTTATCCCTCGAACGATTGGTTAAATAGTACCACTATACTGATATAGAAATGGTTTTGGCATTAAATAACACATGAAGGTTGAGATGCCAATAAACAAAGAAACTGATACCTATTTAGTTGGGTCAGACCAAATGTGTTGCTAATTGTGCATAATTGCTCTTATATTTTAACTTTAGAGGAAACAACATTTTTCGGGTTTTGAATTCAGCGTTTTTTTTTCTTCTCTTAGAGTGGTTGCCTTATTAAAACTAAAGAACCAATACTGGTAGGGATTTCATAGTCACACGCATGAGTGTATATATGTATATATTCGGTCCAGTTAAACTGGAGTTGGGAGTAATTCCATCAGGACAAAAAAAAACATTCAACAATGAACATTTAAATCTTCCTGGTAAAGAGCTCAAAGTAAAAACTGTTACTGGGCTAAATGGGCAGTCGGAGTGGTCTGATCCGATCAATCGGCTGCTTATGTCAAACCGTAGCATCTTTATGATTGTCCAGATCATATTTTTCAAATAGCTCTCAGCAAACAAATACCCAAGCCTATTCCATCTTAAAGATCCAGACGACGTTGGCTGAGATAACAATAGTTAAAACCATTTTAAATGCGCATTAACAATTGAGCAATATCAAATAGAATTATTAGTGTTAGATTATAATACTTGAAACCATTTAACTGTCTACAAATAAATGAACTTTACCTCGTTTATAAAGAAAATGTCCAACCAACTATTCACACACACACACATATATATATTATATTATATATGTACGCACACACACACAAAACCTGAAATATCCGAACAATGTGTTCTCAACGTCCATTATTTCATACGCAATACACACTCAACACAATGTTTCAAAGTATTTCTAACATTAATAATTCTATTTGATATGAGTCAAATACAGTTAAGTAGTTTCAAGTATTCCAATCAAACACTAATAATCATATTTGATATCAATCATTTGCTTGCATATTTAAATATTTTCAAGTATTGCTATTTAATAGCAGTAATCTTATTTAGCAGGTATTTCCATAAAATGCGAATAATTTGTACAGAGCTACGTGGTTTCAAATAACGCAGTTTCTTCCAAGCAGCGATCGAGTCGATACTGCTGTATGGATGCACTACTTGGACGCTAACAAAACAGCTGGAGAAAAACCTAGACGGCAATTACACAAGAATGCTGTGAGCAATATTGAACAAGTCCTTGAGGCAACAATACGGCCACCTACCTTCCATCACGAAAACTATCCAAGTTAGACGAACCAGACATGCAGGATACTGCTGGAGAAGCAGGGACGAGCTCATAAGTGATGTACTCCTATGAACCCCCACATATGGCCGGGCAAAAGCAGGACGACCAGCTCGAACATGCATACAGCAGTTCTGTGAGGATACTGGATGTAGCCCTGAAGACCTGCCAGAGGCGATGAACGATAGGGAAAAGTAGCGAGAGAGGGTCAGGGATATCCGTATTTGCGGCACCACATGATGATGATTATTTATAATAATCCTGAGAAAATGATCGGAAAACTCTAGTTGAGAAATTGATAGGACCCTAACAGAGAAATGGCAATGAAGGCGTACTCCCAAAATCCAAAAATGGGGCCTTAACATCAGATGGCTTAATGTCATAACAGGACACTCGTTCTGTTAGAGCATTTTATGTTGGTAAGGCCGAGTTTGCAATTATATACGGATTTTTTCCAATTCAATTCAGTCGTCCCCATGTACATCCCTTCACTATCATTGTTAATTTCTTCCCCTCTATCACACTCACACGTGTGTTTATTTAACCCCTCCCAGCCCAGTCGGCTGGGACTGTAGAATACACTGATACTCTGCAGAAGGCTAAGACACCCCCAACGAGTATCCTGGATATGACATTAAACAACCTGATGGTGTGGCTCTAGTAATGCTAAAACTTTGGGGAATGCAGAGTACCCCATCATTACCATCGCTTCCACGTCTATTCTGACCCGAAGTAGTAGTACCTAATACAGTCCTTATCTATGGGTTAAATAGAACTGTTCAACATTTAAACTGAGTACAAACAAATGATTTATACTAAATACTGTGCCCTTATACTAAACTGAACTGTTTGATCATTTAACTGAGTGTCAACAAATGACTGATGTTTAATTGAATTGTTACTGATACATATCAATACTTGGAACTATTTAACTTTGTTGACTTAAGTTATATTATATATATATATATATATATATATATATATATATATATATAGACGTACAAACTGTATTTGGCATTAAATAACCTACTATGGTTGATATGCCATCAAACCAAACCACAACCGCACAAGCAGGATATGACAAGGTCAATTTTTATGCGGGGTTTAACAGTTTTTAATTCATAGTTTTCGTTTAGCACACCATCAGATTGTTTAATGTTATTATATAAAGGATAGTCGTTGGGGAAGTCTTAGCACCCTGCAGAGATGCTATAGTAAATGTTAAAGGACACAGTCTACCCTATTATTTACCTAGTGCTGTAAAAAGAGTTAGATTCATGCCTTTTCCAAGTGCATTAGCGTTATGTCAAATGCAAAGAGCTTAATCCAAGATTTGAACTCTGTTCACAGTGTCTTTTACACCACGAGTGCTTCCCCTTTCTCTCTCTCTCTCTCTCTATCAACTTATCTATCTATACATATATATATATATATACAGAGAGAGAAAGGCTAGATTCTTCTGTCGATCTGGATGTATGAGGGCCCAACAGTTCAGTTGAAGATGTAGACCTACAGAGGTGATTTGTTTGTAGCGGTGAAGACTTTTGTGTAGAACCACCCACACTTTTTGGATGAGCTAATAACAGAAGAATTGAGTCCCAATGTACCACAGATTGTCTTAAACAACATTCCTCGAGTTTTGAATTCAGAGTTTTTCCTTCTACCGACGAAAGGCAGACAGCCCACACTGCTCGCAAAGATCAAACGCGTGCACAGGAGGTGCCCAGGTTTAACACCTCACGTCAACATACGTTGGGAAGACAGGAAGGCCAAATGTAAATAAAATGAATTCATGTCGTGTCATAAGTTTGATGGGAATTTAATAAAAACATAACCTAAGTTAAAGACACATGTGATGATTTGATGCACTGATTTAGCGAGATGACATCTCACCAATTATATACATTCTTCTAGAATATATGAAAATTAGAGAACTTGAAAATAGTCATTTTAGATGGCAACTCAGTTAGAGTAAGAGTCAGAGTCAAGTCGGTTTCAGAAGCCTTCAGGGCATCGACAGTAGGCTTTTCGGCTTGTCTCTATTATGCTTCAATGACTTCAAGGAAATTGTATGCAGTCAAAATAAAAAACTTTTTTGTATCTGATTAACAGAATCGCTCATCGTTATATTTTTTTTAATATTTAATATTCAAGAATGATTCATCGTATTACACTATTAAACTATTTTCTTTTAATAGTACGCACACACACACTCAATATCAGGGGTGACTCTCGAGGAAAAGCTGTTTGGGTTCATGCCAAACATCTACTCTATCAAGTCTGTTTCGAAGAAATAAAAATTCTCTCAGAACAAGTCATTTCTCCTCGTGGTGTAATGGTTAACGTGCTGAATTGCGGCTTGGAAGTAAGCGAGTTCGAACTCCAGTTGCGCTTTTACATTCACTATCGGAGTAATTCTTTTGAGAAAGGTATGAACTTCCTAATTATCCCAGCTAGGGGTTAAATAATATCACTACTGTTGTTCTCTAGGGGTTGGCTTCGGCATTAAATACCACACGAAGGTTGATATGCCATTAGACAAAAAACAAAATCAAGTCATTTGTACTACACAAAAAAACCCTGATCCCACCTATGATATGGGATTGTACGTCAATGTTGGTTGGTTGGGTTTTATGGCACATCAACCGATTTAGGTTATCTAATGCCAAGTCCTGTTCATACGTATATATTAGATATAATTGGTAAACGAATAGCTTGTACGTAATATTTTTAAACAAGCCAGAGATTATTTGTTTGTTCACAGTTAAATCGTTTCAAGTTTTAAAAATGAAAAAACATTTCTACTTGAGCCATAGACTGGGCCCTAACATGCTTTTAACACTCCGGGTCAGAGTGTACTTGGATCTGATAGCAATAAAGGGATACTCTACATTCCCCAGAGCTCTAGAAGTGGAGCCTCACCATCAGATGGTTTCGTATCATATCCATGGCACTAATTGAGAGGGTTTTACCCTTCCATAGAAATTCAGTCGACGTATTCTACACCCCAAGCCGACAGCCGTATGCCAACTGAAGAACGTGTGGAGAAGGCAACCATTATCAAATCTTTGATGATTATCAATAGAAAATATCTTTCATAAGTCATTTTTCAAGATGACAATGCTTCTTGTCACAGAATAAAGCGGATTGGTTTGGTTTCTTTGTTTAATGGTAGATCAACTTTTGTAGGTTATTTAATGCCAAAGCGATTCTCGCCTAAAAAGAGTAGTAGTATTTAATCCATTGCTTGGGAGGAAGATGGGGTTCGTGCCTTTCCCAAGATTATTGAGAGCAAAGAAAGACAAAGTATTTTTCAAGAAAGGCATATCAACTTAGGGAAACAGTCCAGATCTTAATCCGAAAATTTATGGTGGGAATCTAAAACACCGGTCCATGCAAAGCTCCAACGTGTAAGGCTGATTTTTCGAGTACTTTTCGAGGAAACTTAAAGCAGCCTGATGGAAAAGACTGTTTTTTTCAAGTCCATGCCTCGAAAAAATGAAGCTGTTATATAAGCTGGAGAAGAGACGACTATATACTATTTAATGATTCCAAAGTTTTTTTCCTCTACCTTATGTTGAAAATAATGTAGATTTTTTTAATTAAGACATTATCTTGATTAATTTGTGGTATGTTCCATGAAGCCAGAAAATGTAGCTATTACCGTAAACGGCGATGTACAAAAGACAACTTTGCAAGCCTGAAAAGTTTCCACAAAACAAAGGGTCAACATATACCTCAGAACTTTTACCGGTGGAACAGTACTCCTAACAATTAATATAGTAATTTACGAAGCTCTTTGCTTCGATGCGGCACAAGGCCGAATGAATGGGGCACCCAATGAGACTCGAACTCACTCGTGGAGGTTTGTTAGTCACGCTTGCTAACCGTTACACCACCAAAGGTGCCCTAAATGTAATTTACGAAGCTCTTTGCTTCGATGCGACACAAGGCCGAATGAATGGGGCACCCAATGAGACTCGAACTCACTCTTGCAGGTTTGCTAGTCCCTAATAACTAATATATATCACTTACAAATCCAGCAGATTGCCACTAACATTTCCAACCCGTTATGTGAACATATTTAACAAATCTACAGAGGTTAATATCAAATAATAAAACAATTATAAATCATTATATTAACGTTATATCATCACACGCCGTTTCCAACAGCTGATGCGCTGACTGTAAAGATGACCTTAAATGTCACAGTAGCCGATTGAATGTTTGGGACAGCAGGTAAAGGCCTAACACAGAATTTTGAGCCAAGAATCTTCAGGTCGGCTTATATGCCAGATCGACTTGCTCGCCGTAATCTACGTTTAAATATAGTTGGTTTTCTCTCAGATTTGTGCTTAAGTTATTCTTAATCGATGAAGAATAAACTAAGTTAGGTTTACGAAGACTGCAGAGTCCATATTTTTTGCCTGGAGTTATATAAATTCTAAACGGCAGCTATGAAACCGGAAGCATAATTTAGTTAAAATTGGCCAAGGTATCGAAAGGAAAGTTTTATAATAGAGATTTGATATTCTAACGAGCAATAATGTCGGCTTTGTTATCAGCACGACTTTTTTCTTCTGTATTGTGAATGATCTGATTTTGTCTTTCCCGTTGATGTATCCCCTTGATTTTAACCTGTCAGGGGGGAACCCAATATGTCTTATATATTTTGAAAAGCTTCTTGGAGATTTCTCAAAGATTTTACAAAGAGTAATGGCCAGATCGTGACACTTAAGTCCAGTTGGAAAATTGAGGTAAAGAGAAGAAAATAGTAAAATAGTAAAAGAAATGATACATGCATGACATCACATGTTTTTCTTTTCAAATTGGCCAAGATAGCAAGAAAAGGAAAGATGATTGATGAAACTTATAGGGATGGTTTCTTTAAAAGCGGTATGTGTCACAACTAGTTTGCAAAGTATTCAAGAAATGGGAAATTAACTTGAAGAACAAAGACCCTCCACTGGTAGAGCACAAGAAATTGAAATTGATGACATGCAAGCTCCTTTGAACAGTGAATCCTACTCAATAATAGAATTGGCTGAAAAACTTGGTATCAATAACTCAACAGTTCTAAGATGTTTGCAAAGTCTTCGGAAGATTAAAATAAGAAAGTGAGAAAAGAAGTTCTGCATGAATTGTCAGAACAATACATTGGACAGTGTCTAATCATTTATATTTAACTTCTGGTCAGATATGAAGATATATAGAGAAAATTGTTTAATGGCACATAAACCTTCGGAGGTTGGTTAATGCTAAAGTTCTCCTGGCAGAAGAATGGTAGTAGTACGATTTAACCCTTAATTAGTGGGTAATTAGGTTTATTTTTCCAAGAGTATTATTCTGAAAGTGAACAAAATAACGTGACTGGAATTCAAACTCGAACTCGATAATTACGATGTCGCAGTCAAGCCTGTAAGTCACTATGACACAAGGTCTTTGTTGTGGGAGACTTACCCATTTCACCATAATGGACTCTTCTCACCGTTATTAGTATTGAGAGATTTCGCTGCCAGAGAGGCAGATCAGTATCGGTATTATCCGAACAGTACGAGCGCAATCAAGCATGTAAGTCACTATGACACAAGGTCTTTGTTGTGGAAGCTTTACCCATCTCACCATAACGGACTCTTCTCACCATTATTAGTACTGAGAGATTTCGCTGCCAGAGAGGCAGATCAATATTGATGTTATCCGAACAGTACGAGACTTCTTACCTTTTCTATGTAACTATCTTTCTTGTGTAATATAATCTGTTATCTAATATCCGTGAGTGCGTTTTCATTAGGGACCCTTTCCGGAGTCACAGCAGTCTTCCCCATCGAAATAGGGTTGTCTACGATAATTTGTAGCTTCGAAAACAATAGGTGGATTTAGCACGGTCATCATCAGTAAGTGTCATTGTTTTGGTTGGTTAGGTTTTATGGCATATCAACCTTTGTAAGTGTTATGACCGGTTATCAAGGGTCAATAAATAACTCAACATGGAGATATGAGGTGCCTCACAAATGCATCCAAGTCTCTAAGGAGAGGTCTCGGTTCAACATACACGAAGACAGGCAAGGTGCTTACTACAGCTGCTGCTCTCCGCTCTACCAGATTAGTTCTAGATTAATATACCCTCTGGGTAAGTCCATTATTGTGGTCATAGGTGAGTCACCTACAACAGTAGGTTATTTAACGCCAAATCCATTTTATGTGAATAATCAGTTCTATTTCAAACAGTTCAGTTTAGCATGAGTACACAGATTAATTGTCAAAAACATTTCTATTTAAAACTTTTCAGTTTATTCAAACTGTTCAAATTCAGCTAAGCGTAAGAACAGAATTGTTTACACAGTAAAATGTCAAAACAGTTCTATACATAACAATTCAGTATAGTGTAAGTACAGTTTCAATGTCAAAAACAGTTCAATTTCAAACAATTCAGTTTAGCATAAGCATGCAGTTTAAACGTAAGTACAGTTTATTTGTGAAAAACATTTCTATTTCAAGTTATTCAGTTTAGGCAAACAAAGTTCTATTTAACCCATAGATAGGGCCCTATCAGGTGCTACCAAGCCGGGCTAGAGTGGACCTGGGAGCAATGGCAATGAAGGAGTACTCTACATTCCCCAAAGCTCCAGCATTACTGAAACCTCACCATCAGATTGTGTAGTGTCATATACAGGACATTCATGGGGGGGGGCTTACTCCTCTGTAGAGGCGCAGTCATTGTTTTGGAAACAAGACCTTATATTTAGTCAGATATTGGTACTGTATAACTAACTGCTGAAATCTACTAAAACTATTAATGCATATTACAACTCTCATTTTCCCCTTTACAGAGTTGAAGAAAGTTTATTTACAAGACTCTAAAAAGCAGAAAAATCATGCTGCGGTATAGCAATCCAAATAAACTAATGGGGTGATTTTAATGGCACGTCAACCTTCGTGGGTTATTGTATGTCTAGAGGATAGGGATTTGTATTTATTGTTCATTCAAATGAAAATCTTTTTATAATTTGTTATTTTTTCTACACACGGACCCATCGAATACGAATAATTTTTAAAGATATTTAGTTACCCCTCCCCCATAAGTACTACTAATCCAGGTCAGAGTCAACCTGGAAGTAATACGATAATCTTAGGCATGAAAACCTATCGGTGGATACAAGACAATCTGCATCCTTAAATGTGATTGTTTTGGAGAAAAAGTCATTGATTTTAGTAGGATATTGCTATTGTATTGCTAACAGCAAAAAAATCAAGCGGACTTGTTAGTAAAGAATGCTATCTTTTTCACATTTACCAAGAGTTAAAAGGAAGAAAGAAAAGATTTTTACAAGACCAGAAAGCCGAGAAATCATAACTGTATGATAAAACCATAACGAATTTACGAAGGGAAAATTCTTCTTCATTCATTTTATTATCAATGATATAAGAACAATTTTAAAGTAAGTCTTGGGTACCAATTGGTTTCACTAAATTAGGTTTATTTTTTTAGACTATAGATATCTAGTTTTAGCGAATTCAGTTTTCATTCCCTTCAGTCTCACTGTCATTGTCTCATAAATTCATTTGTTGATCAACTTGTATATAGGTGTTTGGTCATCTGATTTCAAATTTCATGGTGATATTTATCTGTTTTCGCTACGTCTTATGTTTTGTACTATGTGCAAATAAAGTCAGCGGAAAGTCATAGCTGTTTCCCAAGTGTCCTATTTCCAACTTTGGGTTAAATAAGGAATGTTAAAGTGTGTTTAAAGAATGGTATAGACCACACTACCCATCAAAATTGGACTATTTGAAATATTTCTGTCTTAGGTTTTTGGTTGGTTGGATTTTATGGAATGTCGACTCCTGGGTCATTTTATGGCGAAGATATTTTGATTGGTTGGATTTTTCGATATGTCAACCCTTGGGTTATTTTATACCGAAGAAAATTTTGTTTCATTCATTTTTTTGTTGAGTGTGGTTATTAGTTGTGCGGTTATTCGTCGATTATTTTAGGTGATATTTTTGTTGGTAATTGAATATTTGATATAATTATATGTGTTCAGTGGTTGCTATCTAGTGAAATCAGCAGGTTTGTACATCCAAGTGTGTGTGTAGGTTTGTATCCATATTTACCCAACCCCTCCGCTCAGGCAGGATATGACACAAGGTCACTTTTTAAGCGGGGTTTAACAGGTTTGAATTTGGAGTTTTCCTTCTCCTAGACTAGTTGCCTCACCAAAACTGAAAAACCGAGTCTGTCCTACTATTTACCCATAGCTGGAGGGAGAATAATTGGATTCATACCTTTCCCAAAGGTATTAGAGGTATGTGAAATGCAATCAGCCTCGTCTAGGATTTGAACTCGTGTCGCCGTGTCCATTTCCTACGACGATAACCATTACACCACGGGCACCTCCTGTATGTATGTTTGTATCTATTTGTGGGGGGGGATTTTGGTCTATGAACTAATATATTTGGTTTGAGACTGTTTTTTCAGGAAGTTGATAATGCTTTTAAGATTTGTTGTTTCAAATGATTCCCTCATAGCCTGTATGTTGTAGAATGTTCTTCGTATTTGTATTTTCCGGTATATGGTATTCCCATGAAAATTTTGGAGGGGGTTCTTGTTTTAGAATGAAAGAGTGGGTTAGTTTGGTATGGCCTACGCGTAGCCGAGTAACTTCTCATCAGGTTTTTGGTAACAGTTTATTCTTAATTGTCTGGTGAATCCAGGTCACTATTACTTTATAGTGCTTGAATTCTAACACTTGGGGCGATCCATTGAGAAAAAAAAAAGTTTTACTTCGAAAATCTGAACCAAAATAATTGATCAGTCTATTGGGATATAAACAATTTAAAAGGAACTCATTTGATCAAAAATACAAGTCGTATCAGCAATACACATCATTTTTGGATTCAGTGACCCCCGAAATACTCTAAATATACGAAAAAATCCATCGTAACAAAAAAGGAAAAATAATTTCGTCTCTCCACACCCCTTTTTATCAATGAAACCATTCTTTTTAGGGTGAAAAAATTTAAAGATGTCTTCATTGTTAAACCTTTTATTGATAACTGAATCAAAACGTGTGTTGGTTTATCGAGACGGAATTCGAAAACTTTCGTATTCTCCCTTGTGACGATTTATACTTACATGAAACAAAAAGTTGCACTGCTCTCAGTGTGTGTGTGGGGGGGCAAAGCGGCCATTTGCAATATGATCTGTGTACATAAAAGCATTTGAATCTGTAATGTTACCATCACTTATGAATATGGATAAGTCTAATTAAATAGTGTTATATACCGGACCTCTGAACATTAGTGATTCTGTCCCATTCCTCATACTGTTATATACTCTACCTCTGAACATTAATGGGTATGTCCCATTCCTCATACTGTTATATACCCTACCTCTGAACATTAATGGCTATGTCCCATTCCTCATACTGTTATATACCCTACCTCTGAACATTAATGGCTATGTCCCATTCCTCATACTGTTATATACCCTACCTACGAACATTAATGGCTATGTCCCATTCCTCATACTGTTATATACCCTACCTACGAACATTAATGGCTATGTGCCATTCCTCATACTGTTATATACCCTACCTCTGAACATTAATGGCTATGTCCCATTCCTCATACTGTTATATACTCTACCTACGAACATTAATGGCTATGTCCCATTCCTCATACTGTTATATACCCTACCTCTGAACATTAATGGCTATGTCCCATTCCTCATTCTGTTATATACCCTACCTACGAACATTAATGGCTATGTCCCATTCCTCATACTGTTATATACCCTACCTCTGAACATTAATGGCTATGTCCCATTCCTCATTCTGTTATATACCCTACCTCTGAACATTAATGGCTATGTCCCATTCCTCATACTGTTATATACCCTACCTCTGAACATTAATGGCTATGTCCCATTCCTCATTCTGTTATATACCCTACCTCTGAACATTAATGGCTATGTCCCATTCCTCATACTGTTATATACCCTACCACTGAACATTAATGGCTATGTCCCATTCCTCATACTGTTATATACCGTACCTCTGAACATTAATGGCTATGTCCCATTCCTCATTCTGTTATATACCCTACCACTGAACATTAATGGCTATGTCCCATTCCTCATACTGTTATATACCCTACCACTGAACATTAATGGCTATGTCCCATTCCTCATACTGTTATATACCGTACCTCTGAACATTAATGGCTATGTCCCATTCCTCATACTGTTATATACCCTACCTCTGAACACTAATGGCTATGTCCCATTCCTCATACTGTTATATACCCTACCTCTGAACATTAATGGCTATGTCCCATTCATCATAAATACGTTGGACACCATTGTGAGGGGGGAGGAAAATCTGCTAAGTAGTCACCACAAGCAGTGGTTACCTTCTTCACGCCGCTGGCGAGTATTGCATTTTGTTAACGTTATAAAGATTTTCATTTAATTTCCAACCACCGTTTTGGTTATTTCTCATTCAGTAACCTTTTGTTAGGTTACAACAAATAGAAATAGTTACTTGAAAACATATTTGTGTTTAAGATATTTGTATTAGATAGGAATACCTAAACCAAACAACCATGTGCAAATTATTATTAGATAGGAATACTTGAAACTACACAACTTTGAGCAAATTATTTGTATTAGATAAGAATACTTGATATATAACTATATGCAAAAGAATCTTAAGAAACGACGACACAAAAAATATAAATGGACAAGATTCCCTAAAATCTAAGGATTAAATAACCCCAGTTGGTTTGACATGCTGCAAAATCAACTATTGAAACCATAATTACATTTTTCATAATGGTTAGACTGTTCACCAATGGTCCGAGAGACCGGAGTTCAATCCCAGGTCGAGTCATACCAAAAACTCAAAAAATTCTACTTGATACCAATTTGCTTAACACAATAGCTACTATAGTGTAGTAGCTATTGAAAAAGGAGCCTTCGAGTCGCTCTAAACTACCGTCAGCCAACTTACTTAACTAACTAGAAACCATACAACTGTGTGCAAACAAAACGATTATGAAATAGAAATAGTTACTTGAAACCATGAAATTGTATATAATGTTTTTATTGTAGATAAAATACCAGATAATTATGAGTAAATTATCTATATCAAAAACACTTACTTGAAGTTATAATTGTTTACGATATTAGCCTAATTGGTAGCGTGTTCGCCAGTGGCCCGGGAGACTGAGGTTCAATCCCAGGTCGAGTCATACCAAAGACTCAAAAATGGTACTTGATAACTCCTAGCTTGATACTCAGCATTAGAAGGTACAGATCAAGGGTAAAGTGGAGCAATCCAAGGAAAGGAGAAGCACCCTCTCCTACACTTCGGTGTAGTAGCTATTGAAAAGAGAGCCTTCGGATCACCCTCGACTACGATCGCCAACTTTACAACTACAGATTATTAGTTACTCGTAATAATAAATTAATTAGTTACTTGTAATTATATGACTGTGTGCAAACAAATTAGTATCAGATAGTTAAATTATTTCAAGCATTCCTAAGAGTAAATTATTTGTATTAGACAAGAATACTCTAATATATAACTGTGTGCAAAAAAAAAAATATCGTAAGAAACAATATAAAATGTGGAAACATAAAAGGAGCTTATACGTGATTCCTTAACCTCTAGACATAAAATAGTCCTAGATGGGTTGACATGCCGTTAAAAAATCAATCGATATATCAGCCCATTCCGACTAAAATGTCTCTCTCTTTTATCTATCCCACCTCTTGTAGGATATTCATCGTCTTTTTTTTTCGCCACGCCGTATGTTTTATACTTGTCTTTAATTGGAATATGGACGCTAACAAAACGGCTGGAGAAGAAACTAGATGGCAATTACACAAGAATGCTGCGTGCAATCCTGAACAAGTCCTGGCAGCAACACCCCACAAGACACCAACTGTACGGCCACCTGCCCCCTATCACGAAAACTATTCAAGTTAGGCGAACCAGACATGCAGGACATTGCTGGAGAAGCAGAGATGAACTCATAAGAGATGTACTCTTATGGATCCCCACACATGGCCGCGCAAAAGCAGGACGACCAGCACGAACGTACATTCAGCAGCTATGTGAGGATACAGGTTGTTGTCCTGAAGACCAGCCTAGGGCGATGAACGATAGGGAGGAGTGGCGAGAGAGGGTCAGGGATATCCGTGCTGCCAGCACGATATGATGATGATGATGATTAATTGGAATCATTTTAAGATGAGGCTTCTTAATCTGAGAATTAATTTTTATTTATTGCGGACTTTTTGTCCTCATCTTGGTAGTTTTTGTGTGGTTTCTTCTTTCACTACGTTTCGGCCAAATTTCACCTCTGGCCTTCTTCAGGTGATTTTACCGCGACCTCGGATAGGGTTGCTGAGTCTTGTATGTTTTGTACCATGAGCAAATAAGGTCAGCAGCGGAAAGTCAAAGTTACATCCCAGATGTCCTATTTTACTTACCTTGTGTTAAATAATTAATGTTAAAGTTAGAAAATTTGTTTATTATATTTATGGACGCGCTAACAAAATGCATAAAAAAAAAGCTAGGTGGTAAGCAAACAAGAATGTTGCACGCTGAGTTGATTGGTTGGGTTTTATGGCATATAAAACTTTGTAGGTTATTTCATGCCAAATCCATTTTTATGTGGATAATCAGTTCTATTTCAAACAATTCAGTTTAGCATGAGTGCACAGTTTAATTGTCAAGAACATTTCTATTTCAAGCTATTCAGTTTATTCAAACGGTTCAAATTCAGCCCATTCAGTATAGTACAAGTATAGATTTTGTTTACACAAAGTTAAATGTCAAAACAGTTCTATCTTAAACAATTCAGTTTAGCGTAAGTACAGTTTCAATGTCAAAAACAGTTCCATTTCAAACAATTCAGTTTAACCTACGTATACAGTTTATCAAAAATATTTCTATTTCAAGCTATTCACTTTAGTCAAACAATTCTATTTCAAACAATTCAGTTTAGTATAAGTATGCAGTTTAGTTCTATTTAACCAATAGATAGGGCCCAGGGGCTACCATTCTGGGCCAGGTGGACCTGAAAGCAATGGCAATGAAGGGATGCTCCACATTCCTCAAAGCCACAGCGTCACAGGAACCTCACCATCAGATTGTTTAGTGTCATATCTCGAACACTCGTTGGAGGAGTCTTACCCCTCGGCAGAGGTGCAGTCAGCCCCAGACGACTGCGCAAACGCTGACTTGAACAAATCCTAGAAGCAACATTTCATAAAAAGGAGCTGTACGGCCACTTGCCTCCTATCTCAAAAACATACTAGAAAGAGGAACAAGACAAGCAGAGCAATGCTGGAGAAGCAAGGATGAACTCATAGACTCCTACACATGGACGTGCTAGTGTTTGCCAATTAGAAAAGACTTACATCATCCCGGTGTGGACACAAGATGCAGTCTACAACACCCGCCAGGAGCGATGGATGATTGTGACAGATGGCAAGAGAGAGAGAGAGAGTCAGAGTACTCTCTGGTATGAACATAACTTGATAAAGATGTTTTATTTCACACAACACAACTCCTTTTCTCTCATCTCCCAGATTTTCTCTTTCCTACTTCATAAACCTTTTCTTTGCCGTATCTTTCTGAGATTTCTTTTTTTTTTTTTGTTATTTTTTCTTTTTCGTCCTTATTTCTTTTAAATTCGACTGTACATTTTATCCTTCCCCACTTTTTCCATCTCCTTAGTTTAAATCAGATCCTCTTAGAGCCAAAGTAACAAAACTCTTCCTGTTTTCAAACTTCCTCTCATGTCATCCAAGACAATCTTTTTGTTAGCATAAAAGATGGTGACATGAGAGAGATGGGGAGAGAGAGAAAAAAAGATGTCTTAATTCAATTTTAAAAGTTTTTCTTTCTTCCGTTCTTGTTAGCTGGTTGTATTCTTGCCTTCTTCTAAAAAATTGCGTTCAAAGATAAGCGTTTTGAAACCATCAAGAGATTTTAAATATCGCCCTGTTGCTAGCATTACCACTGCCATCGCTCTTCCAACAACACTTACATCAGATTCCGTAGAAAATTATAAATAATCCCATCAATAGAATCACAAGAAATTATAATAAGCTTTCAAGTTTCTAGGATTGTTTGTTTTTTGTGAATAAAACTAACAAACCAACCCTGATCTTAACATCGTTAAAAACAATCCCAAATGCTGATGTACTGAATAAAGAATTAGCGCAATGGATATCTGAGGGTTTATTTGGGTTTTATGGCATATCAACCAGTGTCGGTTATTTAATGCTAAATCCTCTTTATACATTTATATATATTGAATATAAAGGATTTTGTTTCGTTGGGTTTTATGAAATATCAACCATTGTACGTTATTTAATACCAAATCCTCTTTATACATATATATTAAATACATATTTGATTTGGTTTGGTTTTATGGTATATCAACTATTGTAGGTTATTTAATGCCAAATACTCTTTATACATTAATATTAAATATATGATTTGTAAACACATTTTGTATGTGATACTCTTAAACGAGTCTGAGCTCTTTTTTGCACACAGTTAAATGGTTTTAAGTATTGCTATATAACAGTCGCAATTTGACATCAGTCATTTGTTTGCACAGGTAGTTTGTTTTATTTGACCCATAGATAGAGTCCTATAAGGTACTACCATTCCGAGTCAGAGTGGACCTGGGAGCAAGAGCAATGAAGGGGTACTCCATATTCCCCAATGGAGCCTCGTCATCAGATGGTTTAATATCATATCCAGTACCCTCATAGGAGGCGCAGTCGAGGTGCAGTCAGTGTATTCTACAATACTACAGCCATAAACGGGTACAAGTGTTAAGTATTCCTGTATTGTTTCTCGCCTGCAGTCAGGATTGAACTTGCAACCTCCAGACGATTTTCTCTTTAGAAGCTTAGAGAACCAACGCCTATAACCGTTACGTCATGTGTCCAGGATAGTTTAGAGTGAATTTTTGGGACTTATAAACCTAATGTTCTTAATGATAAAAAGCTGAATTCGAGTTTATGAAGTTTTTAGCGATTCCCCCAAATAAAACCTTCCTTCAGCAAACATCTCATTTTCACTCAACCATGCTTTGTAGGCTAGTTTGATGTGTTTTACGGCACATCGATCCTTGTGGGTTATTTAAAGCCAAATCCTGTAAATACATATTTTTAAATGAATAGTTTCGCTTGGTGGGCGAGTGGTCTGAAATACAGTCTAACGTAAAGTTGGACGGGTTTCGATCCCGGCTTCGAGTGTCCTGCGTGTCTAGCCACACTGAAGAGTTCTGATAGAACGAAACAGTCTGTCTGTGGATGACTATATATATTCATATTAACATGTTTTAAACGGCCCAGAAGTTATTTGTTTGCACACAGTTAAATGGTTTCAAGTCTTGCAATGTAATACTAGTAAGTTAGTTGGCCGACCGGAGTCAAGGGCAATCAGAAGTCTCACCTTTTCAATAGCTACTACACAAAGATGTAGGGGGGGGGCGCTACTCTTTTCCCTGGATTGCTCCATCTACTCTTGATCAGTACCTTATAATGTTGAGTATTAAGCAAAGAGGTATCAAGTACCATTTTTCGAGTCTTTGGTATGACTCAACCTGGGATTGGACCATTGCCGAGTAATACTAGAAGTTCAAGATAACATTAATCATTCATTTACACATAGTTAAATAATTTCTAGTTTAGTAAATGATTAAATCGTTCAATTTGACCCACAGATGGGATTTCAACAGGTATTACCACTCCGACCAAGAGTGAGCCTGGGAGTAATGGCAAGGGAAGGGGGTACTTTAAATTCCCCAAGACTCCAAGACTGGAACCTCATCATCGATTCAGTGTTGTATCTAGGACATTCACTGCGGAGGGTCTTAACCTTCTGCAGAGATGCAGTCAGTGTATTCTACAGCCCCAACCAATTTGGTAAGCTTGTGCTTGTTTGTATATTTACCCAACCCCTCCACCACAGGCAGGACGTGACACAAGGTCAATTTTTAAGTAGAGTAAATCTTGTTTGAATTTAGGGGTTTCCTTTTCCTAGACTGGTTGCTTATCCAAGGCTAAAGAAAAAATTCATTATAATAATTTTGACAACACAGCAATTTACAGTCCAATTTTCAACTTAATAGCTTGCTACTGATCATTGTAATTTATTAAATGACAATAAGATTTGGTTGCATGGGTTTTATGGCATATCAGCCTTTATAGGTTATTCAATGCCAAATCTATTTTTATTCAAATAGTTCTATTTCAAACAATTCCATTTAGCATGAGTACACAGTTTAATTGTCAAAGACATTTCTATTTCAAGCTATTCATTTTATTCAAACAGTTCTAATTCAGTTTAGCATAAGTACAGAAGTTCTATATTAAACAATTCAGTTTAGTGTAGGCATAGTTTCCATGTCAAAAAACAGTTCCATTTTAAAAAAATCAGTTTAGCTTAAGCACACAGTTTAAATGTAAGTACAGTTTAATTGTCAAAAACATTTCTATTTCAAGCTATTCAGTTTAGTCAAACAGTTTTAATTCAAACAATTCAGTTCAGCATGAGTATGCAGTTCTATTTAACCCATAGATAGAGCCCTATCAGGTGCTACTATTCCAGGCCAGAATGGACTAGGGAGTGATGGCAATGAAGGGATGCTCTGCATTCCCCAAAGCTCCAGCATCACTGGAACCTCACCATCAGACTGTTTAGTGTCATATCCAGGACACACATTGAGGGGGGCGGTTTACTCCTTTGCAGATGTGTAGTCAGTGTATTCTACAGTCCCAGGCAACTGGGCAATAAATGATAATTAGAGTATTTCCCTATATTCATTTGCTATTAAAAATGCCATCTATAGAATCCTATATATATATATATATATATATATATATATATATATATATATTTGATTTTTAATTGAATAATTAAAGCTAAATGGTAACGAGAGGAGTTTTAAATAATTTTCTTTTTGAATTGTCTGAGCCAGAAAAACTTGGATAATGATTATTCAAAATTTGAACTTAATCATTTTAGCGATATATCACTCGAATGCCATGTTAAATGCAATATTAAATTCGTTAAAAGGTTAACTCTCTCTCAAAAGATATTTCAGAAGATGGGGAAGCATAGAAATCAAATTATATAACTCTCCTACCTCCAAACCTGTATTACAATATTGCTAGGACAATGTGCAGCTCTGGTGAAGGTAAGTCTCAAGCCCAAAGCTGTTTGGATTACCTTTTCATTATCATTACTTCCAGGTCCACTCTGACCTGCAATGGTAGTACCAGTAAGGATCTCTCAGGTACAGGTCAAATAAACTGGTTCTCACTAATGTTTAAAATTAATTTCAACAACATGAGCTTTTAAAATGTTAATGTGCAATTAAATATAGTGTTTGTTTAAATAACAATGCACACCACACACTAAAATGTTATAGACATCTACGGTTTTGGAGGAATCTATTAGAAAAAATGCTTATAAATTTCCTATAAACATAAAATCCAGTCAAATTATATATCAAACCAAACGAAATTGATTTGGTTTGGTTTTATGGCACATCAACCATTGTAGGTTATTTAATACGAAATCCTCTTTATACATATATATTAGATATATATGGTTTGGTTTGGTTGGGTTTTATGGCATATCAACCATTGTAGGTTATTTAATACCAAATCCTCTTTATACATATATATTAGATATATATTATTTGGTTTGGTTTGGTTTTATAGTATATCAACCATTGTAGGTTATTTAATGCCAAATCCTTTTTATACATATATATTAAATATATATGGTTTGGTTTGGTTGGCTTTTAGGGTAATCAACCATTGTAGGTTATTTATAGCCAAATCATTTTCATACATATATATATATATATATATGATACATGATTAACTATATGATTTCTAAACACATTTAGTAGATAACATTTTTAAACAAGCCCGAGCTCAATTCATAGCATATTGAAATGATTTCACTTATTTCTATCTCATCCGAATATTTCTATTTACTATTAATCATTTGTTTGCACACCATTTAATATTTTCACGTATTTGATTGAGAACAGTTTCTGACAAAGTAACTAATCTAAGTTCAGTTTCCGTGGGATAGGAACTTTTTGGTGTCAAAAATTAACGTAATCACAAATGAGTGATGAAACAGACATATTAATTTTTCACGTTTTTTTATAAATTTATATCCACTGGTTTGTTTTTAAATTTTTCTGTGAACATTGCTAGTTTAAAATGACTAAACTTTATTTAAAGATGGGCTCTTAAAACATTGATATTGCAAGAGAGTATGAAGTATTTACTCACTTAAAATGATTGTAAATTTTATTAATATACTGGTTTTTAAAACATTGATATTGCTGTTATGAAATAGCCGAGGGATTTCTGTTCATGCCTTTGAGTTTAGTTAGGCTGAGAACCTTTCGGCTCAGCACATGGGTTGGTTGGGTGTAAGATTGAAGCAGGTGTTAACGCGGGTGTGCGCGGGCGGATGGAGGTGTCACTCAGATGTCATAACAGTCCGAGACGATACTGGGTGACAAGGTGCGGGTGACGTCACGCACCGGAAGCACGCGGAAGTTTGTGTGAGAATTTGAAGAAAAAAAGAGTCGGGTTTTAGACACCAAACGAGAAGGATCGATTTTGGAGCTCGCAGGCGCAAGGCGAACGTGCGCCCTATGGGGGGCCGCTCGCGTTGGGGGCCAAATGAATAAGACTGCATAGAAGAAGTTAATAAAAAGGTTTCGTACCTGAACAAGAAGTCGTTACGTGTTTTCGAATCCCGAGATTCCTATGTTCTTTATATATTCTATAGTAATGAACATTACATGTCTATTTTGCACATGGCCATATTCGTGTATATGGCTATGCAACATTGCAACCAAGTATGAAGTGTTTACTCAAATAATTCCTGAATCCGGATAACAGAGTGAATATGATTTTTAAATAATAGGCCGGCTTTGTCATTGAATCACAGGCTGAAGTGGACAAAATACTCGACAAAAATGATCAAGTTTTTCCACCATCGGGCATGGAGCAAACAGGTTTTGACAAATTTATCAGCTTCGATGACCGTACACAATGTTATGGAGAACTGACCGACACAGACATCACACGTGGTATAAAATCGGATGATCAAGATTTTGATGAAGATGATGATGCTGAAAGCGTAAGTTCTGAAGTTTCTGAAAGTGACAAACCAGAGCCAAATTCTCTGGCTGCATTGAATGCGCTTGAAACTCTGACATCCTACTTTGAAGCAAAAAGCAGTAATCCTGATGGCGCATTGAAAATGATTTACGGACTGTATAAAAGTGTTCATGATGTTAACAAAGAGATTTCTGTACAATCAAAAATGATTGACTTTTTTAAGAAAAAGTAATTTTTGATTGAATTATTTGTGAAGACTGATTGAAAATGTATTTTTGTCCATGTTTTTGTGTTTTTTATGTCTATAACTGTAAAATAAACTAGTGTTCTGTACATAAAAAGCGTTATATGAAGTGTTCCCATACTTACCTAAACAAAATAGACCGAACTCGGATGTAAGAGAACCCCGGGTATAAGAGACTTCTTCTCCGGTGCCGACAACTCTCTTATATCTGGGTTACACTGTACTTAAAACCTTACAATTGCTTGCAGGTATCAAAGACAGATGACAGCATTAAATAACCTAACACCAATCAACCAAATATGCAAACGAATATAATACAAAAAATGAGTGTCATTGAAGGGGGGAAAAAAAAGAGAGAGAAAATCTTTCAAAAACAAGTGTTAAAAAAAAAAAAAGAAAAGATTTTCTTTTTCATCAAGAGGTACAATAGTCAAAACATTTTGAAGACTGCTGAAGTTTGTTTTGGTTTGGTTTCTTTTTTAAAGGCATATCAACCTTCATGAGTTATATAATGTTAAAGCCATTCTTGCAGAAGAACAATAAGTGGCACTATTTTACCCATAACTGGAGTGACAAGTAGGTGCATCCATTTCCCAAGGCTATTAGTCCAAAAGTTAATGCAAAGGTAGAAGTGGAGTTTGAACTCTAAGGTGTCGCAGTCCAATAGGTTATTAATACAGTCATACACACTAAAATCTGGGATCAATTTTATATCGAAGAGATTTTTGTTAATAACAATGAAAAAAAAGATGGTGCCCATGAAGAAAAGACGAGTTCTGTTTAAATGTTAAAAAACATTTGAATAATTTCCTATTGGTTGATTAAAATCAGAACTAATTTTTCAATGTTTTATTACACCTTATGGCCCAGTCGGCTGAGGTCATAAAATACACTAACTGCATCTCTGCAGAGGAGTAAGACTCCACCAATGAGTATCCTGGATATGACACTAAATAATCTCATGGTGAGGCTACAATAAAGCTGGAGTTTTGGGGAATTTTGAGTAACCTTTTATTGCCATTGTTCCCACGTCCACTCTGGCCTGGAGTAGTAGCACCTGATAGGGTCCTATCTATGGGTCAAATAGAAATGTTTGATATTTAAACTGTGTACTTATGTTAAATAGAACTGTTTGGTCATTTAACCGAGTGTAAACAAATGATTGATGTCTAATTGAATTGTTTGTGTTAAATGACAATACTTGAAAACATTTAACAGTGCACAAACAAATGATTAATATTAAACAGAATTATTCGTTTTAGAAAGTAATTTAACTGTATGCAAAATAAATGAGCTCAGGTTAATTTCAAAATGTTATTTAGAGAATCATATATATATATATATATATATATATATATATATATATATATATATATATATATGAATATGATTTTCCATTCAATAACCTACAATGGTTGATATCCCATAAAACCAAAACGTTACACTTTATATCATATATCATTTGTGCAAACAAGAGGTTATGAATAAAGTATTCCTGTCTAATACAAATAATTGGCACATGGTTTGTATATGGTTTCAAGTATTTCTATCTAACACCAAAAATTTGCAAGTATACATATTGTTTCAAATGACTAAGAATAATCCTTAGTATACAAATGTACTTTCAAATAACTATTCTTAATACAAGTAATGTGCATACAGTTATATGGTATCAAGTATTCCTATCTAATATACATAACTTTTTAAGTTATCCATTTAATCAATGGCTGGTAACTACCACTCCAGATCAGAGTGGGCCTTGGAGTAATGCCAATGAAAGGTTCACTCCACAAACCTCACCACCAAATGCAGTTTAATGCCATACCTAAGACACCCCTTTTGGTAACGACTTAAATCCTCAGCAGAGGATAGAATCTATGAATTCTAAGCCTTGCCGACTGAACCTAAATAATTTGAGGTGATCAAAAGTTCATGACCAAACAAAGGGAATTTTTAGTAGGGGTCTTTGTCAAACCGGGACTGGTTAACTAATTTGAGTGGTTTGCAATTTAATGAGCTGATGGCACCAGGAGACACTCGATAAACAAGAAAATCGACAAAGTAAAAGCAATAAATATAGGAAAAGAAGAATTTTACAGACAGAATTAGAATCACCACAAACTACCACAGAGATCCAATTTAAATTACAGAACCAAACCAAAGAAATTCATCTTTACCTCATTCATACCCTGGCACAATCCCTAGCGGATCAGAGTCTCATTCAAGAAGCTGTGGTTAAACTAGTTATTATAAGTATTCAGAGATGCTGATAGTTTGAAAGGGCCCTAGAGTAAACTGGATATACAGTCCAAGTAACCAGGAAAGCAGTAGTCTCAAATTCAAGAACAAAAAAAAAAAAAAAAGGTCATTAATTTTGGTGGAGTGTGTATAATTGCTTTAAAAAATTTTTTTCCCGAGCAATAAGCCATACGAGTATTGTAAAATTACGAATATAAAAATAAACAAAAATTATTTTTAAACGCATAAGCCTATTTTTTTACAATTTTTTGTGGAACCCCTGAGGACCCTAAGCATACAGGGAACACTGGTTGAGAAATACTTTAACAGATCTTCAAAAGAAAATTTGCAAAATCAGAAGACAAAGCGAAGGAACAAAGATTTTACAGAGCGACACAAAACCACCATTAACCATCACCAAGAGATCCAATTCCAGTTAAAGAAAAAACAAAACCAGGAAACTCACCACAATTCTGGCAGAAGATTACTTACTCTATTTAGGAAATAGTCGGCACGAAGAAACTGCTAAAACCAACATGAAATAAAATTAATTATATTTTCTTTAAATTTCAAATATGAGCATTAAAAAAAAGTAAAGCCATAAGAATGTCTAAATCGTTTTTGGAAAAATCAGTTTTACATTGAAGCATCATATTTCTCAATTCTGCCTAATTTTTTTCAGAAAGAAAATTAACAAATATACGGGTGTACCAAGTGACTTTCTGAGGCCTAAATTTTAGCCAGCAATAAGGGAGCTATACCATACACAAGATATAAACTTTGTGTAAATAGTTGTCCAAGGCTAGACTTAGGCCAACTAGTGTGCCTACAATTCCAGCTGAAAAAGTCAACAAAACGTCCCATTTCAAGTAAAATAGACAATGTTATAACAAATATTGTTTTACTTTCTGCATCCCAGGATATGATGTTATTTTATTTCCTTATTATCTAAGATTAGTAATGGTTTTTGAAAGGGTATTTGAATAAACCAACCAGCCCTGATGATCATTGATTAAAACTGAAAGTAAACAAAACCTTCATCCTTCAATCGCATCAACTGTCTTTCAATTGCTGTGGCAATTTGTTAGAATCATTAAAAAAATTCCTTAAAATCACTCAAGAAATTAGAAGAAACTAAGGAAGTTGAAGAAAAAATATGAGACTTAAACTAAGAAAGATAGAATTTGTTTCATACATGGGATACAAAATCATCTTTTGAAGACCAAATTTGAGGGGTTATTGGCCAAGTGGATAAAGTGTTCGCCAATGGTCTGGTAGATCTGGGTTTAATCCCACGTCGCATCAAAAGACTTTAAAAATGGTACTTGATACCTCCTAGCTTAACACTCAGCAATATAAGGTACGTATCAAGGGTGAAGAGGAGCAATCCAGGGAAAGGAGTAGCACCATCCCCTACACCTTGGTGTAGTAGCTATTGAAAAAGGAGCCTTCTGGTCGCCCTCAACTACGGTCGCCAACTTACATGGTACTTGTTTATATAAGGTATATTATTCTGTTATGGTATCCATCAAGTCTTAAGAGACCCCGTGGATCTATGCTTGGATCTTGACAGACCTGAGCAAGGTTGTAGGTATAAAGGCCATAAAGTCTTCGAATATTTCAATAGGCTTAATACGTAATTCCATTAAAAATTTCATGTCTGCGTGAACACACACACACACACATGTAAGCATGTAGGTATACCAATAAAAAGCTTGCCCACTATATATTAATAATAATAAATAAATATATATTAAATATACATATTTAATTCATGGAATATAGACTGCGATCCTGGGTTTCATAGAGTTTTAGCAAAACAATAATCATCAACAATTATATTGCACTTGGTTCGACACATACCCACAAAGTGATTTAGTGACAACCAACACTATTATAATATATATATATATATATATATATATATATATACACAAAAATTTCATTGAACATAATAGACATTTTCTGTCTACATATTTTCTTGATTTATGTATTGTCCATAGTTGTATAATAATGGCCCAAAGTCGGGCAGAAAGTACTAGGGATACATACAACTATGGACAATACATAAATCAATTCCTGCCGAATACGATAAAAGCAATACGGGAATACGAACGGATCCAGAAGAAAATATGTTGACAGAAAATGTCTATTATGTTTAATGAAATTTGTATTAACGAAGAAATGCTGCCAAAATATATATATATATATATATATATATATACACACACACATTTCCAGTCAGAAATATTTAGCCACTCTCAAAAATGTTTATTTCTCATTTTAAAAGTGCTATGTTTAACGAAACAAGTACCGCAATATTTTTATTTATTATACTAAATCCGAGTCTTGTTAAATAACTTTAGAAGATTTGATTTGAAGGAATTTTTCTTCTTTATGTACATTGCTCAGTAGTGAAATCTGTTATTCTTATTTTGTTTGAATTAAAACCGAAATTTTACAACTACCCCACCCACTGAATCAAAATTGTTTTTCATCGAAATGCCCAAAACACGTTAACTTACACTTGAGCAAAGACAAGCAATCAATACTTAGAGAAAAAAAAATCAATAAAGAAATAAAGGATATTCAAGCAGATCAATTTTTTTTAATTCCGAGAACTACAGTGGATTATATTGTTAGGAGACATCAGGAAACAAGACAAAACAAGACTGAAAGTAGGACTGGTAGACCAAAAGCAACAACAAAGGACAATTTCATCAGTCACCATCTTGCGTGACAAAGGACTGACAGCTCTAAACATCACAGCACCACTAAACCAATGTCGTAAAAATGTGTCAACATCCACTGAGAGTAGAAGAATGTGAAGCAGGTCTATATGACAGAATTGTGGTCAAGAAACTACTGCAAAGGAGACAAAACAAAGTCAGAAGGCTCCAGTGGGTCGAAGCGCATAAAAACTGGACAATAGAGCAATGGAATAATGTCCTTTGGACTGACTAATAAAAGTTCGAAATCTTTGGGTCAAATAGGAGTGTCTACGTGCGGTGAAGAGTTGAGGAAAGAGGTGCAATCTTGTGTATCACACAAACTAGAAAGCATGGAGGAGGCTCTGTTACAGTGTGAGGGGCTTTTGCCAATTGCTAAGTCAGGGATTTGCACAAGGTGAAGGGCCAACTGGATTAGACTGGCTATCACAGCATATTGCAGCATCACACAATCCCATCTAGAATGCGGCTTATGGCTCAAGAATGTGTCCTCTCACAAAATAATGACTCAAAGTATACAAGTAAACTCTGCCAGAGGTAAATTAAAAGCAAAGATGAACAGCACACCCTTCAACTGATGTTGTTGCCGGTACAGTCAGCGGACTTAAATCCCATTGAACTGGTGTGGGATGAACTTGACCGAAAAGTCACAGCAGAACATCTTTATTGTTTATGTACATAGCCTCATTTAGTTAACATATTTTGAGATGACAAGGGGGTCAACTTCTACACTTCCTCCTCCCTTCTCCATGTGCAGGCAAGACTGCATGAGAAGTGGGCAGCTCTTTAAGACCCCACCCTGAAATGTGGGAATAACCCGAAAAGAGCCAGAGAAATTTTGTAGGAATGTTGATGTGCCCTTTATGGAGCACCCAATAATTGAATGAGCATTATCATTGGAAGAGATAGGAGAGTAGGGACGTGTGAGAGTGATGTTATAGTTGGAGCTTGTGGGTTCAGACATTATATTGGGCATGGGAGTGGTCCGGGGTCTAACTAGGTTTTCAAGAAACGACGGTTCCCGAGTGTAGTCCTGCACACAGCACCTTGTAGAAATATAGGTTAGATAGAAATACTATATTTAGTATTTATTCAGCAATGAACATCAGTCAACAGCCCTTTTTGTTGTTTATGTACAGAACCTCATCCAATAGGATGAAAAAATCAATTTGGTATGGCGGCTGTTCAAGGAGAAGAAAAATTCAGAATTCAAATCAGCAACATTCCTCTTGAAAATTGACTGTGTTACATTTTGCTCATGGCAAAGGTTGGTTGGTTAGGTTTTTTTTGGCATATCAACCCTTGTAGGTTATTTAAGGTCAAATCAAATACATACAGGGTGACTAAAAAAAAAACAAAAAAAAAAACAACCCATATATTTTTGACTGAAATTCATAAATTTAATTCTAGCCTTTTCTTTTTTTCAGGATATGAAGTAGATTATGTGCAGGAAAAATTGGGACCATAGTATTCACCAACATGTCCTGGTCTACCAAGGAAAAGACAAATTATTTTGCTTTATTTTTGTAGAAGTAATAAAAAAGTTTATCGGTTCTGTTTTTTTTTTGGTCACCCTGTATATTAAATATATATGATTTGTAAACAAATAGTTTGTAGGTAACATTTTTAAACCAGCCAGAGCCCATTTCTTTGCACACATTTAAATGGTTTCAAGTACTGCTATCTAAAACTAATAATTCAGTTTAAAATCAATCAATTGTTTGCACACAGTTAAAAAATTTCAAGTAATCCTATATAACATGATTCCATTAAGTATTAATCATTTGTTGGGTTTCAAGTATATGCTATCTAACACTAATAATTCTATTCAATATCAATTGTTTGCACACAGTTAAATGATTTCAACTATTGGTTTGGTTCGGTTTCTTTGTATTTTAATGGCATATTAACCTTTGTAGGTTATTTAATGCCAAAGCTATTCTCCTAGAAGAACAGTAGTGGTACTATTTAACCCATAGTTGGGAGGATAAGGGGGTTCATACCTTTCCCAAGGGTATTTGCCAGAAAGTTAGCATAATAGCGTGAATGGGGTACGAACTCGTGTACTATGATTCCGCAGTCCATCGCTTTAACCATTAAACCACGAGGACACCCCCGATTTCAAGTATTGCTATCTAACACTAATAATTCTATTCAATATCAATTGTTTGCACACAGTTAAATGATTTCAAGTATTGCTATCTAACATTAACAATTCAGTATCAGTAATTTGTTTGCACACTGTAATATATTCATGTCCCAAAATATACGACCAAGATATGAATATGTGAAATGTACATAGGGAATCCCGAAATACTCGATATTGGTTCAGGTACGAAACTGTTTATTACCTTTTTGAGTTTAAGGTTTTCCGACATGAGGAGAGAGAGAGAGAGAGAGACACACACAATTTCTTTCTATGCAGACTTTTCCATCTGACCCCCACCACGTGTGGCACATTTCGTAGACCCCAACTGGTCTCGTCGAGGTGAGACCAAAAATCGACTACCTTCCTCTAAACTTGAATCTCAACTTACTGCTTTTTTTCATATCCCCAAAATCCTCAGCGTCATTCATGTCTCCGGTCCCATTTCCTATCTGGGTTTTTTTATTGTGACATCTCTGATTGTCACACCGTGCGTGCGTGAACACCTAACTAACCCATGCACTAAGTGAAAGGTTCTCAGCCTAACTAAACTGAAAGGCAAGATATACAAGACGAAATTCCCCTGCAATTATATTACACATACAGTAAAATAGTTAAACATTTCTATTAGGACCATAAATGGGACTAACAGGTAATATCACTCTAGGTCAAAGTGGACCTGGGAGTAATGACAACAAAAGCTCCAAGATTGAAGCCTCAATATCAGATGCAGCTTAGTGTCATACCCAGGATACTTGTTGTGGGGGGGAGGTCTTACCACTCTACAGAGATGCAGTCGACATATTCTAAAGCCCCAGCCATCAAGGCTTATGGCAAAGGACTTAAGCAAACACCCGAAGAAAGCTGTAGAATACAAGAGCCCAAAGGTGGTGATTAAAACAACCAAGATGAAGATACTAGTTTGCATGTATTAATAGGTAATAAACATCCTGCTTTATAGGGACAACAGGCTGGAGTCAAACAAATTCAAATGGGTACTTACCTCCTAATCCAGTACTGAACACTCGCATTGCAAGAAATCCGCCACAAGTTTCTAAGCTGTTCTGTGGACATTTACTTCCACACTGGCCATCAGGTAATTGGCCATACTTCCCAAATTCATCCCCGCACCAACATTCTTTTGTGTATTGTACTCCAGCATACTGGAAGCCTACAAGAAAAAAAGAACAGACAAGGAATGAATAAAAAGATTTTAGAAGGGACACAACAGTTATCATCAGAATGAAATGGACTTGAACAAGTGAATACGATGGAAAAAAAAAGTGACAAGAGAAAAGTAATCAAGTTATATCTGATACTTATTACGTGGTGCCTTTAATAAGTTTCCAGACTTTTTTGTACAAGCATTTAAAATTGTTGTACACTCTTGAAAATTCACTATGTTATTGCTATACATCTTATGAGATGACTGGCCAATTTTTATGATTTCAGCTTCAAATGAACAGCTACAGCAGCAATTGGAATACACCCTACTGAAACCGGATTGTTTCAGCTGGTGAATTTCACAAATGCAATCCCAACATAAGGACACTTTAGAAGAATGATATGCAATAAAATTCTATTTTAAACTTAGAAAAAATGCAACAGAAACGTATGGAATGCTTCAGACTGCTTTTCGAGCATCTTGCATGAATCGAGCATCAGTTTTTGAGTGGCATAAGAGATTCAAGGAAGGCATAGAGTCTGTGAGGGAGGATGAGATGTGTGGGAGGAGTAAGGAAGTCAATACACCAGAGTTGATTGGCCAAAGGGTTAGGGTTACTATGTTGAGGTTTTAAGGTAGTTCTGGAAGAGATTCCTATGGAAGAGGCCAGCACTCTTCAAATCCAGTCAGTGGCATTTCCACCAGGACAATGCACCAGTACACAACTCCGTCCTTTGAGCAAGATGGGCACATCAAGACAGTTCCTCAGCTTCCCTATAGTCCAGACCTTGGTCCCTGTGACTTTTGGTTATTCTCTAAGCTCAGAGGCTGTTGTTATGAGACAATTGAGGAGATGAAAAAGGCTGTGACAAAGGTCCTTGACATGCTCACACAAGAGGACTTCCATGGGCCTTCGAGAAGTCGTTGGAACGGTACAACAAGTGTATTGCAGCTGGAGGAGATTACTTTGAATGGGACAAAAGTTTCATGTGTGTACTCTCAATAAAAGTGCCAATACGAAAAATGTCTGGAAACTTATTTAATGATCCTCGTATCTGCTTCAATAAAATGGATTGAAGAAGAAAAAAAAAAGAGTGAAAGATTTGTTTGCTTGTTTAGGTTTTAAGGCATATCAAACTTTGTAGGTTATTTAATGCGAAATCTATTTTTATACAAAAAACAGTTCTATTTTAAGCAATTCAGTTTAGCATAAGTACGCAGTTTAGTTCTATTTGACCCATAGATGGGACCCTATCAGGTGCTACCACTCAGGGCCAGAGTGAACCTCGAAGCGATGGCAATGAAGGGGTACTCCGGATTCCCCAAAGCTCCAGTATCACTGGAACCTCACCATAGGATTGTTTAGTGTTATATCCAGGATAGTCGTTGGGGCGGGGGTCTAACCCCTCTGCAGAGAAGCAGCCCCAACCGATTGAGCAAGAGAGTGAAAGAAGCAAAGAGAGAAAGAGAGATTGAATGAGAAGAGAGAGAGTAAGTGAAAGAACAGTAGAGGTAGAGAGAGAGTGAAAGAAACAGCGAGCGTGAACAAAAGAAAAAGAGAGGGAGGGAAAGAAGAGAGAGAACTAATAGTGAGTGAATGAGTGAAAGAAACAGGGGAGAGAGAGTTTAAGAAAAAAGAGACCGTAAAAGAAACAAAAGAGTGTCAAAGAAAAAAGTGTGCGAGAGAGAGAGAGAGAGAGAGAGGGGGGGGTGAGTGTGTGTGAAAGGAGCAAAAGAGAGGGGAAAAGAAATGAGAGAGAACAAAAGAAACAAAGGAAAGAGGATTTGATAGTATAGCAAGGATGGGGGTACTCCACAGTCCACAGAGACTCTCCATCAGATGCACAAAGAAACAAGTGTCGGAGAGAGAGAGAGAGAGAGAGAGAGGGAGGGTGAGTGTGTGTGAAAGGAGCAAAAGAGAGGGGAAAAGAAATGAGAGAGAACAAAAGAAACAAAGGAAAGAGGATTTGATAGTATAGCAAGGATGGGGGTACTCCACAGTCCACAGAGACTCTCCATCAGATGCACAAAGAAACAAGGGTCGGAGAGAGAGAGAGAGAGAGAGAGAGAGAGAGAGAAGCAGGACAGACTGGAGCAGAGAGTCATGGTAACGAAAGGGTCATTCACCCTCCGGAGATCTACAGGAACAGAGCCTTTCCATTAGAGAGAGGGAAGGAGAAAGAGAAAGAAAGAGGAATGTGAAAGAAAGAAAAAAGACAAAGTGGACTAGATAGTCATGGTAATGAAAGGTCCTTCACCCTTTACAGAGCTCCAGGAACAGAGCTCTCCATCAGATGCAGAGGGAGAAAGAGTAAAAAAAAAAAAAAAAACATAAAAGAGAGAGATAGAGAAAGCAACATAGCCTATCCATCAGATGCAGAGAGAAACAAGAGAGAGACAGAGACAAGAAACGGGAAAAAGAGAGAAATAAAGAAAGAAAAAGGACTAAGTAGACCTGAGATTCATGGTAATGAAAGGGTCCTTTACCCTCCCCAGAACTCCAGAAACAGAGCCTATCCATTAGATTCATTCAAGTGTCATACTGAGAATATTCCTTTCTTTTTCTGCAGAATGCAGTTTAGTGTCATACCCAAGACACTCCCTTTTTTTCTTGAGTGAGGGATTTTATTCTTTCTGCGAGAAAATGAAACTAACAGGGTAAATACACAACTTATTTCATGCTAACAAAAACTTTAAATAAAGATTTCATATTTCGAAGGTTATAATAAGTCCAGCAGATGTTTGAATCACGTACCAAAAATGCAAGCTAAAAAATTAACTGAGCAATTTTTATTTAGATTGCAGCAGAAATATCAGTAGTTTTTAATTACCGAAAACAAAACATTTGCTTCCTTGAGAGACAAAAAAATTCTTAAATAAATTTAATTAGCTTAATGTCTTTATCTCAAATTCTGCCGACAAAAAAAAAAAAAAAAAAAAAAAAAGAGGCCAGCTAAGAAATTTTCAAAATCTAATAATTTCTAAACACTTCACCCAACGATATCAAAAGACAAACTTTTTTATACCAAACGGCACGTCGAAAAAAAAGTCAATATACTTGATAAGACTAATTACACTGTTTGTGTGCAGCTGGTAAACAAAACAAAAAACAAACAAAAAGATATAACCAAAGCAATCACTATATTAATTAGTGGAGGTGTGCATAGTATAATGCCGCTGGCGGGCCAAGTTCAAATCCTGTGAGAGGCTATTTGTATTTCACTTTATACTAATACTCTAGAGAAAGACATGGACCCATCTCTTTTCCTCTCATCTATAGGGAAATAGCATTTGTGCATATAAATTAGGTCTTTAAATAAATGATACTCCGTTGTCCCGGACACACCAAATTAATCGTTAGGAACACCTTACGAGACAGTCAATAAAAAGATAAAGATGAAAATAAGTATTCGATAATATCTGTCTATATTTCTTTGTGTGGTATTGTTATTATCATTATCTACACACTATAGACTGCTGTACCAGGGCCTCCGCGATATATATAACGTGAAGTCACATTTTATCGAGCCGGTCTAGGTATTAGCGACGGCCACGGCTGTATTCCTTTTGGTAACTGGGTAGAGCAGTTTGTAATAAGAGAATACGTATAACTGACAAAAAAAGAAAAAATTTGCAAGGATTTTTACATTATTTGGGGATAAATTTTTTAATTCGTCAAAATCTGAATTTTTTTCTCTCCAATTTTATTTATATCATACATCTTCACTGATACATCGGGATGGGTCATCAGTGATGTTTCCTTTGGGTTCATGGGGGGGTTTCGGGTCTTGCAACATCAGACCCCCTCACCCAAATGACCCAGTTGGCATTGATCTTACTCCAACTCCCATCCCGGCAGCTAACCTGCGCATCCACAAAAGGAGGAAAAAAAATGACCACAGAAAATGCTCTATATATAATTTTGCAACAGCGAATCAGAGCTAAGCTCTACTGATGACTTCTGAATCTTTCTTTTAAAAATCGGGAGGCTACTTTACTCTTGCTTCTCGGCCACACTGACATCGTTATTCGGCTATTTGTTACAATGTGTTTAAAAAATAGAGGCTGCATCGTTTTTATTTGTGTTTTTTTTTAAATTCCTATTTTGGTGTGACATAAACTAGAATAAAAACATAATAATCAGGTGTCATTTCTTATGTTCAGTACATTTTGTTTCATCAAATAGAAATATTGTTTTCGACTTTCATCAGTAACTTGAAAAATGTTATAATTTCATACAAGCAAAAATCTCACCCCCACTTCTTTTTAAAATAAAAAAAACTTTCCTTTTTTAATAGATGTTTCATTGTTTCGTAAAGGAAAAAAACGGAAACTAGAATTTCAAAACTAAATCGACCTAAATGAATATTAATTCCCAAAACGTTTTAATAGTGTTTTATAATGTTTTGAACAACTATAGTTATTTGTAGAGAAGAGGAAAATCTCGTATTTTGGTTTGGCGCGCAATTTAATTCGACACTTAATTTCAGCTAATCAGGATGACTTATCCTATTCAGCCCGGACCTTCATTTCCGGCTTGCAAAACGGGTGAGCGGCCAAACCCAGTTTCTTTGGCTTTAGACGGCAACCAGAACAGACGTTCGTCTGACCGTCCCTGCTTAGCGATGCTTTTTAACATAGCAACCCCAGCAGCAGCAACATGGACACTCAACGAGGGAACCATCTAATTTAGGGATTCTTTACGAGGAATCCCAGTTGAACATAAATTAGAAACATACAACATGCCTCGCACAGGCCCAACTTTGTGTCACCCCCAAAATTGGCTATGTCGATCCGAGCGCAACTCCGCTCTCGACACACTAGTTCCCATTTCACTTCTGGTCCACATTAATGGAGATAACGCATACTCTCCACCAAATACCAGACACATAAAACTACACGGTGACTTTAAACACAATCCCTCACACGTCCAGCAACACACGCTGCCATCACATCTCGCTACGCCATTTCGTCTCCAACACTAACAAGCCTAAACACCACGAGTCTTGCAGCACCAAAAGCAAACCATATTCAAAGCTGCAAATAAAAAACATTCTTTGTTGTGTTGTTAAAGAAAAGTTTCGTCATTCATTTGTATTGCCTAAAAAAATATAGTGTTAGAGAAATTAACAATTTCCCGAAACGCTATATATTCACTAAATTTAGTTGTGGCACAAAACCACATGCATGGCCACCCAATGAGACTTGAACTGACGAGAAATGGTTAGCTAGACTACTTTATCGTCAACAGTTGGTAAGTTAAACAAACAAAAAATTGTTAAAATTGTTCCGCGAAAGAGGGAAAAAGTTAGGATGGAGCTAAGGCATGAACTCCTTTCTTCTTACCTCAGCTATGGGTAAATAAGGTTTATCCTATTTACCCAACCCCTCCACCCGGGCAGGATATGACACAAAGTCAATTTTTAAGCGGAGTTTAACAGGTTTGAATTCAGAGTTTTCCTTCTCCTAGACTAGTTGCCCAACCAAGGCTGAAGAACCTAGTCTGTCCTACTATTTTCCCCATAGCTGGAGGGAGAATAATTGGATTCATACCTTTACCAAGGGTATTAGTGCTATGTGAAATGCAATCAGGATCGCCCAGGATTTGAACTCGTGTCACCGTGTTCATTTCCTACGACGATAACAATTACACCACGGGCACCTCCAAATAAGGTTTATTACCGGCTCATTGGTCTGGTTGGTAGAGTGTTCGCCAATGGTCTGGGAGACCTGGGTTCAATCCCAGGTCGCGTCATACCAAAGACTTTCCTTACTTAAAACTCAGCAGCATAAGGTACGTATCAAGGGTAAAGTGGAGTAATCCAGAGAAAGGAGTATCGCCCTCCCCTACACCTCGATGTAGTAGCTATTGAAAAGGGAGCCTTCTGGGCGCCCTCGACTACAGTCGCCAACTTCGCTTACTGTTGCGTTCCGGTTAGTGAACGCTTGTAATATTAAATAAAGGAAAACTACGATATGAGAGGAAATAGAGATATATTCCCAGGAAAAAGTATATACAATAGAGAGACTACTAGTAGACAAGAACATAGGATTAGTGAATACAGAATAAAGATATAGACCAACGATAGTATTGGCTTCCGTTATTACGGTAGCAAGTAAGGTGATCTAGTGCGATCTACAGTCTCCAACCCTCTAATACTATTCCTATAAGAAGCTGCTCTTCACCTTCTAGCCTACCCTGGTATTAGTAGCTACTGCTATATATGGCAGATGGTCTAGTTCATTGTGAGGAAAAAGGTGGGTGATACCCAACACTTACTTATATACATATTACCCAAGGCAGAAATTATAGAATTAGCACACTTAGAAGATATTCATCTTTTTTTCTATATAATTTTTGCTGTGAACGAACTGATAACAGATAAGATAACACATTTTTGATTTAACAGCAGAATATTCAGGTCTCATACAATTTACCTTAAATAACTACAAGATCATTCCCTAATATGACCATTAATTTAAATAATCTAAAGTAGTTCAAGGTATATTTTATGAAGCCAGAAAATTCATTTATCAAAGAAAAAATGTTTTACATCTTATTTTTTATTAGTTAATAAACTGCTAATCTTTTTTAAAAAATATGGTTGTAACGTAATAGCCAAGGGATTTCGGTTCATGCCTTTGAGTTTAGTTAGGCTGAGAACCTTTCGGCTTAGCACATGGGTTAGTTAGATGCAAACCTTGATGTAGGTGGTAACGCGCACGCGGAGCAGACGTGCCACTCAGAGATGACACTCAATAGCCCGAGATGACGGAACGGGGTGACAGGGTGCGGGTGACGTCACGCACCGGAAGCGCGCAGAGGATTTTGGGGAAATCTGAAGAAAGTTAGAGAGTTAGAGACTAGACGCCGAACGAGGAGGATCAACTTTTGGAGCTCGCAGACGAGAGGCGAACTTGCGCCCTATGGGGGCCGTTCGAGATGGGGGCCAAATGAATAAGACAGCATAGCAAGATTGTGTCTCACCTCCTTATGTCGAAACCTTTAACTCAAAGTTAATAAAAAGGTTTCGTACCTGAACAAGAAGTCGTTACGTGTTTTCGAATTTCGAGATTCCTATGTTCTTTATATGTTCTATCGTTATGAACATTAATTGTCTATTTCGCACATGGCGTTAATTGTGGCAACGTAACATGGTGAACATTCTCTAAATGTACTGATTTCATAATTCTTAACAATATTAATACCCAAGGGAAAGGCATGAATCGATCTGCCCTCCTTTTAGCTATAGCCATAACAAAGAAAAATTGAATTCAAAACAGATGTTCTTTGATTTAAAAATGACCGTTTCTAACCCAGTCCATGGTGGAGGGGTTGGGAAAATATATACTTTATGTATTTACCCAACCCCTCCTCCACGTGCAGGATGAGAACTAAAGTCAGTATTTAAGCAGAGTATAGAAGTGGGTAGCAAGGAACTTGGACTTCAAATCTTCTGAACACGGAAGATCAAATAGTTCCATCTGCTGTTGTAGTGGCAATTCTTCACAGTCAACATCAAAAGGCGAAGAATTTTGAAAGTTGGATGAAGAGCCGCCGGTGGCTTGCAGGTTGGGGACCCCTGAGTTAAATAATCTAAAACACACACCCAAACCCACACATTCATCCTGAAGCGCAATATATTTAGTACATTCACAAGGTTCTTTAATCCTTCAAAAAATAAACATAAAAAAGAAAAAAAGAATGAACGAAGAAATAAAGTATACAGGCAGTTTAAAAAATTTTGATATTATTTGAGACGTACAGGGTGTCTAAGAAAAATTGATATTTCCTAATTTAATAACTAAACCAATTGTAATTTAAATGATCTCAGATTTTAACAACATGAGTAGAAACAACTAAAAAAATCTTAAAATTTTTTCTATTCGGTTATGGAAAAAGAAAGTCATTTAAAAAATTAAATATGAAATTTTCAGTTGTTTTTACGCATGCTTTTAAAATTTGAGACCATTTGAACGAGGATAGGTTAAGTTATTAGATTAGTAATTAATTTTTCTGAAGACACCCTGTAAAAAGAAGAAAACGAGAAAAATATTTAGTTAACATATGGTCCATATGCATATAAAATTTCTGAATAAAAATATATTGTTAAGAATGGAGGAAAAAGGAAATATGAGACTTGTATGCTAAAATCAAATTGTTTTTCCAGTGACTAAAAATATTTATAAATAGAATGAAATATAGTCTAGCTAACCATTCCTCGTGGTTCGAGTCTCATTGGGTGCCCATGCATGTGGTTTTGTGCCACAACTAAATTTAGTGAATAACTGTAGTTGTTCAAAGCATTATAAAACACTATTAAAACGTTTTGGAAATTAATACATATCTGAGACTATGGTACAGATAAAACCAGGAAGTCTTGGAGCAGAACATATAAAACCAGGAAGTCTACCTTTTGTTTGCCCTTTCATTTCTACGTATATCAATGTGACTTGTTAGCCAGGTGAGAATAATGCTATTATTTTTGGAAAGAAAGTTCATTTTGTTTTGGAGTTTTGCGATGAGAGAAGTTGATGTATCTTTGTTCTGTAGTGCTAAGAGGACTGATTTGGAGTCAAAGTAGATGATAAATTTGGAGGATTTGTGGTTAGCTATGATGTTCATGGCAGGGCCAACAGCTGTAACTTCTGCACTATAGATTAATGATTCATTTGGGAGACGTTTTAGCAGTTCTTGGTTTTGAGATAGAGGCACAACCAACTTTCATTCCCTGTTTAGAGCCATTTAGTCTAGATGTGGTGATGATCGACGAAGTTATTTGAGATGTTGAGGAATTATTTTGGAAAATAACCGCGTGTCTTTTGGTTTTGGATAATTTTATTAGTTTAGTTTTATCATATTTACCAACCCCTTCGCTCGGGCAGGATATGACACAAGGTCAATTTTTAAGCGGAGTTTAACAGGTTTGAATTCAGAGTTTTCCTTCTCCTAGATGAGTTGCCTCACCAAGGCTAAAGAACCCAGTCTGTCCTATTTACCCATAGCTAGAAGAGAATAATTGGATTCATACCTTTCCTAAAGGTATTAGTACTATGTGAAATGCAATGAGTCTCGTCCAGGATTAGAACTCGTGTCGCCGTGTCCATTTCCTACGACAATAACCATTACACCACGGGCACCTCCTTTTTTACCAATCCCTCCGCTCGAGCAGGATATGACACAAGGTCAATTTTTTAAGCGGAATTTAACAGGCTTGAATTTAGAGTTTTCCTTCTCCTAGACTAGTTGCCTCACCAAGGCTGAAGGACCTAATCTGCCCTACTATTTACCCATAGCTGGAGGGAGAATAATTGGATTCATACTTTTCCCAAGGTTAGCAGTGGTATGTGAAATGCAATCAGTCTCAACCAGGTTTTGAACTCGTGTCGCCGTGTCCATTTCCTACGACGATAACCATTACACCACGGTAACCTCCACTATTATCAGTTTAGTTTTATTATTGGTTGATTTATGTTCCATTGTTTTGAGGAATGTGGTGGTCTCGTATTATTTTCGAGTTGATTTTTATTTAATTGAAGGCATTTTGGATTCTAGATTAAGAGGTTTGATGGCCTTTGCTTTATTTTTAAATAGGTTTTTGTATCTTTCTTATGACGCAGTTATGAGTAGGGTTTGGGGGGAGCACGAAAAGGGTTTAGTCTAGTATTGGAGTGCAAGTTTGTCTTCTCAAGAAGGGAGTTTTTTTTTTTTGCTTCTGTGTGTAGACTGTCAACTGGAAAGGTAGTAAAGGGTGTTAAGGTGATAGAGTCCCTTATGGTGAATGATATGATGTTCTCGAAAGTAGGACTTTTGGATGCTCCCTATATATGAAACTGCCATAATCCAACTTTGATTGTATTAGGGATATGTATAGTTTGATCCTCAGGTGTTTAATAAAGGAGATAAAGGAGAGTTTCGAGTCAAGGGTAATGCCTAGGAATATGTATTGATAGTTTATGGGTATTTCTGTACCATTTAATATTAGGTTAGGACGATTATGCATTTTGTAGATTAGGCTTTTGATTCCCTTTTGATATCTAGTTGATAAATTGGATTTTTCTTTCTATGGTAGCCACATTTTTGGAACTGTAACAAATGAAGAAGCCATCAACATATAGTGATCCGTGGAAAGAGGTTGTTATTTTTTTAATTTTAATAATAAGTAGAATAACAGAAAGGATTCTACAAGGTTTGGTTTGTTGGGTTTTATGGCATATCAACCTTTGTAGGTTATTTAACGCCAAATCCATTTTTATGTAGATAATCTGTTCTATTTAAAACAATTCAGTTTAGCATAAGTACACAGTTTAATTGTCAAAAACATTTCAAGCAGTTTTATGTAACAATTCAGCTATGTGTAATTACTGTTCTAATGTCGAAAAACAGTTCTATTTCAAATAATTCAGTTACGCATAAGCACGCAGTTTAAATGTAAGTACGGTTTAATTGTCAAAAACATTTCTATTTCAAGCTATTCAGTTTACTCAAACAATTCAGTTTAGCATAAGTATGCTGTTAGTTCTATTTAACCCATAAATAGGGCCCTATCAGGTGCTACCACTCCGGGCCAGAGTGGACCTGGGAGCGATGGCAATGAAGGGGTACTCCGCATTCCCCAAGCTTCAACACTGCTAAAACCTCAAAAGGATGCTACAAGTAGGCACACTTATTTCTTTGGTTTTGAATTGAAGAATGTGTTATTTGTGCTGAGAAAGTTCGGTCTTCTAAAAAGTGTTTCACAAAAATAGGGAGTTTGCTTCGTTGGCCATGACGTGCCATAGGCATTTTCAAGCTCAAAAAAGACTGCAACATCCTGTTCCGTTGTAATGAATGCTTCTTGGATTAAGGTATCTATGTGGACTATTTGGTCTATGGAACTTCTTTTGACTTTGAAGCCTGTTTGTAGGTTTGAGAGAAGGTTGCGCAATTCAAGGAGCCATGTCAGTCTTATATTGATCATTCAAAAACAGCTGGTTAAAGTTATAGGTCTATAACTGGTAGAATATGTGGGATCTTCTTGTTGCCAGACATCCAGATATTGTTGTATATATTTAGAAGATATTTCAGGGATATTGTCAGGAGTTCTTTGAGAAGGGTGTTGTGGGTTTTATCTGACAAGTGACTGAGTTATTGGATGTGGATATAGTATTTTGGATGGTTGGTTATCGCAGAATTGTCAGGTGAATTTTATTATGTTCTTTTCTTCTTTGATTCTGAATGAATTGAACTGATTGGAATAGTTTTTTCTTGTGTTTGTGTAATGCCGAGTGGTGCATTTGTTGAATGGAAATAATCACCAAGAACGTTTTTAGTTAACAGTATTTTATTATATAAAATAATAATTAAAAGGTCACTACTCTACATATGGAATTTGTGAAAAATGGAGAGAGAGAGGTCTACACGTGTTCAGTGTCAGTCCGCCATCTTGAATAGTCCCCTTGACGAGGCATGCTCCCATTTCCAGTGGGATAACTCTTAATAACTTTGGAGTTATCTCCCTTTTTTGTTACTTCCAACAGTTTTTTTTTTTGTGGATGATGTTAGAGCAAAATTTTCTGCGATCAGGTTGGCAATATATTTTTTTACTTGTGGAATTTGTTTCCTTGAGAGAGATAATTTATCGGAGTGTTGATATTTTTGATATTTTCTCCATAAAGTTCCAAACTATTTTCGAATATGTATGGAAGTTGATTTTTGAGGTAAAGGTTCTTCAAGAAGATCTTTTGGCTTCTTTGATGGTGCGTTGAGTTCTGGCTCTGTTGTTTGTATTTGTCTAGATTTTCTGATAAGGTGTGTTTTGAATTTCGTAAGGGTTGCTTGACGCTCTTTTATGTCCTTCCCCTCCACCATGAACCATGGTTTATTGTGGTTTTGGGGAGAGTTTTGTGGGGTATGGTAATAAGGGTGTTGGTAAAATGTATTATAGATCCTTCTTGATTTGTATTTGTTTGGGGGGTTGGGGTGTATAGTTTTTTGCGGGATTGCCAGTTTGCTCTTTTGAAATTCCATAGTGTTCTTTCATCATATTGTTTCCTATTATTATTGGGTAGTGGTAACTGTCACGGGGATCTTTGTATACTCTCCATTTATCCTATTTACCAACCCCTCCGCTCGAGCAGGATATGACACAAGGTCAATTTTTAAGCGAAGTTTAACAGGCTTGAATTCAGAGTTTTCCTTCTCCTAGACTAGTTGCCTCACCAAGGCTGAAGGACCTAGTCTGCCCTACTATTTACCCATAGCTGGAGGGAGAATAATTGGATTTATACCTTTCCCAAGGGTATTAGTACTATGTGAAATGCAATCAGTCTCGTCCAGGATTTGAACTCTCCATTTATAATCTATGAACATACATGGGCCACTGAATGTTAGGTCTATGGCAGAGAACGTACCCGAGGGTGGGTCAAAGTGAATCTGAGATTTCTGGTTGTGGAGGCATAAATTGTTGCTATTGATGATTTTTTCAAGGGTCTGGCTTCTTTAGTTCGTTGTTTTACTTTCCCATAATATACTGTGGCTATTAAAATCTCCAATAAAGATAAATGGTTTCGGGAGTTTTATTAAGTTGTTAAGCTACTTTTTCATTTATAGGGTCATGAGGTGGGATAGATAATTAGCAAATGGAGACAGTTTTATCTAAGTTTGCAGAGACAGCAATTGCTTGCAAGTGGGTGGTGATGTTAATTTTACTTTGGGTGACATTTTTTCCAAATTAGGATGGATACTTTACCCGATGCTCTTAGCCCAATATCATGTATGTAATCATATTGTTCAAAGATTTTCATATTTGGTTTGTCAATGCTTTTTTAAAAGGTTTCTTGGGGGCATATGGTGATAGGATATGTCCAACTATTAACAGAATCAGCTAATTGTAATTTGCCTCTTTTCTTCGGTAGGGGGGCGTATTAAGTTTGGTAGAAATAGCATGGATGCTTGGGGCTCGTTGTTGTTTGATTTTTTTACGGGAGGGTCTCCAGCTTTGTTAGTCTGGAGTTGGGGGTGCTTCTTTGGGACTGGTTCAACATGGGGCTTGATTGTCAGGTTATTCAAATTTTGAGTAATTATATTAGTGTTTAAAGTTCTTTGATTAGGTTTATCATCTCGTGATGGACCATTCCTCGGATTTTGAGTTAAGTTCTTCGTTGGTTTGGCTATGTTTGCATAAGTTGTTGTTACTATGGAACTATTGACTAGTTTTTTTTTTTTACCTCCAGATATGAGATATTCTCTGTGTGTTTTATTTCTGATATTCTTTTTTCCATATTTCACATTCTTTTGAATCAGCTGCATGGTTATGTTTACAGTTTATACAGTTCTGTGGTTGTTCACAATCCATTTGGTTTGTTCTGCTTTCTCCACATCTTTTATATCCTGGAAGTCTGGAGCATTTTTCACTGTGGTGCCAAAATCTTTGGCAGTTGTGACATCTGAGTAAATTTAGGATGTATATTTCAAATTTAATTATAGAATATCCTATTTTCATTTCAGGAGGACGTTTTGGGGTGTTGAAGCTGAGAATATATGTATTTGTTTGGATTATTCTATTTTTCTTGATGGAGATTCTCCGGGTGTCCGTAAGACCTAGTTTGCAAATGCTGGTTTTTATCCCATCCAAAGTGGAGAGAGAGAGATATATCAGGACTTCTCAATACGTTATTTAACGAGTTCAGGGAGTTGTGGGGTAGAATTTTATTCAAAGATAATAAAAGTATTTTTGTTCTAGTAGGGAATAGAGTAGCGCCCTCGCTACATCTCGGTGTAGTAGCTATTGAAAAGGGAGCCTCCGGGTTACCCTCAACTAAGGTTGCTAACTTTTAGATGGTCTGAATAAGATTTTTTTCTGACTTCCACCAGTAGATTGTTGTTTGTTAATTTTATAATGGATTTAAGTTTGATCATGGAGTTTCGTGTCTCTTCAATAATGAAAGGGAAAAATTTGGTGATGGGGTATCTTCCGTTGATGCCAGTACTATGAATTGAGGAAAAGGGTTTGATCAGAGTCATTGTCTGACTCAAATCCTGCATGAGGGCTCTTCAAAGTTTGTGATTTTTCGCTTGGGTTGTTTTTTGTATCCATGGAGGTTTTAAATGAGTTCACAGCGCTCCCCACCTACCACGGGGTTCTATAAAAGGAGAGTGCCAAGGGGGAAACCCATTCACCTTGATAAATCAGGGATGCACAGTATACTCACAATGAGGAAAGGGAGCAACAATTTGGAGTCTCTAGGTTTTTCATTCTCATGATGGCTACTCATCTAGTGATAAAAGTGGGGGGGACATCTGTTTTCTCGGTTTTTTTTTCAGCGGGATTGATGATCATGGCAACAAAAAAAAGCTTGAACTGACCAGCTGATTGAACGGATCGGACCTTTCCGACCACCCGTCTTGCCCAGTAAGGGCCAAAATGAAGTGCTGCAAGTTATGTCGCCACTTAGGCAACCGGGTCACAGACTGCTCAGCCACTGGGATTCCGTCCTAAAGCATCATGGGTCACCACTCACGGCCAACAGGTGTCTTCATTAGGGTGGTGGGTCTTACCACTCAACATAGATGTAGTCGGCGTATTCTGCAGCCCCAGCGGTCAGGGCGGAGCGCTACTACTTCTATGTCGCAACCCAGTACATCAGCTACCACGCCACGGGGTCGACGACTCACTTTCTTTATATTTATTTGTTTCTTTCTCTTTTTCTCTTTATGTTTCCTTCTGTGATTCTTTCAGCTTATCTCAATGTATTTATCATTCTCCCTGTGCTTCTTTGTTTTGAGCCCCCCCCAATGTTTCTTCTTATAATGCTTCATGACACAGATTGTCTCAAATATAAATGGAAATTTTTCGACATAAGTAATAATGAAATTAGAAGCCATATAGAGAAGTTTTACAACAGACTTGTTTAGTACGAAAACAATTTATCTTTTATTAATCAAATTGACAGAAGAAGAATAAAAACCAAATAATGCGACTGATGGCCAACAGGAATTCCTTGACAAATGATTTGATTCTTGATTTCATTTCAGACTGCAGAAAAAAAAATCACAATTTATGTTTTACTCTCTTCTAAAAAGAATTTTAACAAAAATGAGGAATTATATATTGGTCATGCATGACAATCAAGAATTCTGTGGAGCCCCCCCCCAAAAAACAACAACAAAAAACAACAAAAAACATCGTGGGACAAGTGAGAGTGATATTCTTATCCTTTTAATCAGTTATTTTTGGTTAATACTTTCTTCAGTTTATCTGAAAATTTTAGAAGAATTTGTATATTAAAATCGTTTCCAATATTTTTCTATAGTTAAAGTTATTTCTAGTGCATTTTCATAGTGAAAATCATTTCCAGTGTATTCGTATTGTAAAATAATTTCCTGGGCATTTTATAGTAAAAATCATTGGCCAATTCATCTATTATATAAAAATAAATCTTTGGCCAAAGAATCTTTATAAAAAAAATAAATCTTTGCTCGATGCATCTTTATAAAAAAATAAATCTTTGCTCGATGCATCTTTATAGAAAATAAATATTTGCTCGATGCATCTTTATAGAAAATAAATATTTGCTCGATGCATCTTTATAGAAAATAAATATTTGCTCGATGCATCTTTATAGAAAATAAATATTTGCTCGATGCATCTTTATAGAAAATAAATATTTGCTCGATGCATCTTTATAGAAAATAAATATTTGCTCGATGCATCTTTATAAAAAATAAATCTTTGCTTAATGCATCTTTATAAAAAATTATAGAAAATAAATCTTAAGTCAATGCATTTTTAGAGTAAAAATTATTGGCCAACGTACTTTTAAAACCAAAATCATTAGTCAATGAATTTTTACAATCAAAATCATTTCTAATGTAGTTTTTTTGTAAAAATAATTTCCAATGCAGTTTCATAATATTTCATATCTTGGTTGATATTTCATTTAGAAATTTTGACTGGCATGTTCTTTTGACCATTCTGGAGTGAAGTCATAATCCAGATTGGATTTATTTTGTCATTTAGAGTGGTTCTAAAGTATCATAAGTAGACCACATTCAATATTTCCATCTCCTGATAGTCAATATATCTGCAGATCTGGTTGCAATACTATGAAGTGTTCGTGCAAGAAGCATGTCCTCCGAAGCTTGTCCCCCAACTTGCTAAGAATGGAAAAATGCTTGTTGCAATATAAATCTACACGGTGAAAGATTGTGAGTCTGATTACGACAGCCAATAACAAAGTGAACTTTATCAATTGTTGAAAATACTGAAACTGTGAAACGTCACTAATCAGCAAAGTAATGATTTGCTCAATAATTTAGACAGAGTACAGAGTTTGTGCTTTATATAAAAATAAAGAAACTTTATATTGTTGTATAGCCATGAACAACTATACATACACATATACATTCAGAAACATATTAAACACAATAAGGACAAGATAAGACACTTCTTTAGAAAAATATACCTCTCACTTTATTGAAAGGGTTGTGTGTGAGAGGGAGTTGGAGACTGAACAGAACTGCAACGTATTGACCTCCACTCTTATGGCCATAACAGCGTTTTTTTCCCGTTCTCCTCGGTTGCTCAACCAGGGGCCTGGGACCCAGCCTTTCTAGGACATAGTCCTCATTCCAGCATCTTCTCTCCAACTGATCTGAGGCTCTGAACTCCAACTGCTCAATCGGGGATCCTGAGGGCCCCCACTGCTGGGTACTGGTTCTCTTTACAGCATCTTATCTTCAACTGCCTGACTTCCTATCTTCACCCGGGTTATGTAATTGTTCTACGCCCACCTTCTTCTGAGCGTCACAAATTTCGCACTCAATTCAACCCATCGACAGTCAAAGTTATATCCTGATATTCCTCGACCAGATGCACCTGTTATTTACACAGGTGCATTTCCTATTTTGACAGCTTGGCCAGGTCGGAGGTCAATATACAACAATAAGACTGAGAAAAATAAACATTATGTATCCTTATTTTAACATTTGTGCCACCAGAAACTTCACCAATGGTGAAAATAAAATCATTAATATAAAGTTGAACAGGACATTTGAACCAATTTCTCTCGAAATTATTTGGCAAATATTTCACATGCAGTACGTGTTGGCTTATCAAATACACTTCCCTGATGTTTACGCTGGGTGGGTTTCTTTCTTTGTCTTAGTACAGGGTGGAACGATAAAATTGTCGACCTAGAAAAGACGACATGATTCCATTTCCGTTTAATGAAACCCGGTTTTCTTTTTTTGTTACAGACCATCTACTAATTGGCCAGTTGTGTACAAATCCCAAGAGCGATAGGAGTCTTCTATCATGTCTGAAAGAGACACAATGTTCAACGAGCGAGATCGTAGATGCGCCGCTGTACAACCCATGCTCTCTACCGATCCAAGTTATGACAACGCTTGACTGCTACGAATAACAGGGACGTGCCCAGGGTGATGAAAACAAAGTTTCTGGCTACGGTTATGGTCCTTGGTGTGGTTTCAAGTGAGGGCCACATCATGCCACCTCACATCTTCGAAGTCGGCTTGAAAGTCAACACCAAAGTGTACCTGGATGTGCAGAAGAGTGTGGTGATCCCCTGGTGCAATCAGGTGGCCGGTGGAAGACCCTGGGTATGGCAGCAGGATTCGGCGCCGGCCCACAAGTCCAAAGAGACCCAGACTTGGCTTCAGAAGGAATGCTACGACTTTGAACCCTTCTATCACTAGCCCCCTCCATCCCCGATCTGAACCCACTGGACAACTTCGTTTGGTCATACGTCGAGAACATCACCAACATGATCTCCCACAACACCAAAGCCAGCCTGATCGCCGCCATCCGCCGAGCTCCCGCCAGCGCTTGTGAAAAAGGCATGCTCCCAGTTCCGGGTCCGTATCGAGGCGGTAATTGAGGCTGAAGGCGGCTACATTGAATAGATGTCAGCTCTACTACATAATCAAGTTACCTGAATTGATTTATTCAATAAAAGTTTTAAAATAAACCTGTAATGTTATTTTCTTTGGGACGACAATTTTAGCGTTCCACCCTGTAGAAGAATGGTACTGGTACTATTTAAACCGTAGCTGGAGGATAAGAGGGCTCATACTTTTCCCAATGGAATTAGTCCAAAAGTGAGTGCAAAAATACAACTGCAGTTCGAACTCTTATTACGATGTTAGTTTAACACGTTATCTACTAAGCCACGGGGACTCCTGATGGGTCCTAATTAATAACAGCCTAGTTCCAGAGGACACTAAATGTGGACAGTACCTGCACCCGGCTCCATATAAAAAAAGATAACGATACAGGCTAAGCAATTCTTAATACCATCCTACGGGAGGTTCACTTCCTGTGTGACACCCCACATTAAACTGGAGTTTGTTTCAAATTCTGGACTGGTAAGCAGTCAAATAAATACATCAACCACGCATTTTTTGTGTTATTTTCGTTGTAAATTTCTCTTGGGTCATCTACAAATTCTTTAATTGCCCGGACTAAAAAGTTTGAACATCAACTTTGAACATCAAATTGTAGCAAATAACTATTTTGTTATTCATTTAGAATAACAAAATAGTCATTTGTTACAATTTGATGTTCAAAGTTGAATATGCAAATTAGTTATCTTCGTGAAGTAAGAACTTTTACGTTAGCTAAGATATAAGATGCGTTCTACTAGATGAAGTAGAATTTTTCAGATATGGAAGGCCCTTGGAATTTTTTTTTTTGTTCTATTCCTCGGTCTGATGATTTTACAAACACAAGACTGATATCCTCGTGTTCTTTTACCTTACCTAACTTCAAATTTTCTTTTTTGTAAGATGATTTTTTTTGTGATCAGAAATTAGGAATTAAAATTTGAGCCTTATTCCAGTTAGCCTTGGGATCTGTCTCGAAGTTAACTTTTGCAGACACTGTGATATGTACCTCGACCAAAATGAAAATTCAAATAAGTTCAAGAATCCGAGAAAATACTTCTCTTTGGAGACAAACGGAAACATTATAAAACCACGCAGGTGGCTGAAATTGTAATTGGCTTCTATACTGCATGCTACAAACGCAAAGACGATAATGTGAATAGTTCGGTTAGGGCTGGTCAGGAAATTATCTTGTCTTGCATTTGAGAAGAGGTTTGGCATCTTTCCAGATGTACAGACAATGGACAATATTGGCTCAAGCAGCACAAAGAAACTAAGAAGCTAGTGTTTAATTACTATGAAACACCATGGGAAATGCGTTTCAAACTAGCACGACTTTCAAAGACCATTTCCAGGATTTTCTGAGAAGAAATTAAACACCTGGACACCCCAACCCCCATCCAGCTTTCCTCTTTAAGACTCAAGGCAAGATTTTTGGGAGACAACAGAAAGTAATTATCTGAATACTCATCTAGTACACTAAGACGGATAAGTACAAGATCCGGCAGAAATAACTCCCACATTTTAAACTGTCACCTGTATGGTGCAAGGGAACGTAAGTGACAATGGTAGCTCTATAAAGCTAATGTCTTTGCATTTTTTAAAGATAAGATCATGACTTGCGACCGGTACACACCGTGCGTTTACTTTTGAAATGCTTTTTAAGATTTGAAAGGTGGTAATTGCTACACAGTTTTTTTTCTGTGCACATTTACGTCGGAATGATGCTGTTCTTGATTGAAAATTCTACTTTGGAACAGCATTATTTCGACGTAACATGATATGAGCACGAAAAATTCTCTGTGGAGCAATTACAGATTCAACAGTCTTTAATACCCCCCCCAAAAAAAACCTTTCAATTGAAATGTAAAGGGGGGAGGTAAGACATAAGTTAGATGGAGCTAAAATTGCCACTTGCTAAAGTTCACTTGTACCACATAGGTTTAAAATATGGTAGGCATTTCTGCCGCACCCTGTATAAAGTAACCAAAAGACTCGCTTTAAAATCTAAAAATCTGACTATTCATTTTATTTTTCTTTCTTGCATACCCACATAATTTTTTATACAGCTCACTCATATGACAATGAAGGGAGTTCACAATTTAAGTTTAATCAAGACAAATCCATTAACCAAGGAGTAGGTAGAATGAGCTTTTTAATGTAATGGGTTGCTATTTTGTACAGGCAGAGTCGGCTGTAAGCCAATAAGACAGTTTTATTAAAATGGGGCTCTGGGCACACGCTCAAACGTAATATGCTATGATAAATTAAAGCGTGTCCAGTGTATAGGAAATTTCTTGATCATATTTACCCAACCCCTCCGCTCGGGCAGGATATGACACAAGGTCAATTTTTAAGCGGAGTTTAACAGGTTTGAATTCAGAGTTTTCCTTCTCCTAGACTAGTTGCCTCACCAAGGCTGAAGAACCTAGTCTGCCCTACTATTTACCCATAGCTGGCGGGAGAATATTTTGGATTCATACCTTTCCCAAGGGTATTAGTGCTATGTGAAATGCAATCAGTTAGGTCCAGGATTTGAACTCGTGTCGCCGTGTCCATATCCTGCGACGCTAACCATTACACCACGGGCACCTCCAAAATAGGAAATTTCTTGATAATGGGAAGACAGTAAGACTATTCAATCTGTTCACGTATATCTATGATAAAAAATTGTTTATTTGTAATTTCACTTTAATGTCACTATTTACCTTGGCAAACTGCAAACTTGAAGTGTCCCAAACCTGCATGTAACAGATAAGGGCCCCACTAACAATTTCCTAATTGGGCACCGAACTTCTATACAGACAACAATATTTTTAAATAACCACAGGCGATCCAAGCCTTGACCCAACGTAAACAGGTACTGCAGCTTGCAGTCTTTATAAGATAGAGTTAAATAAGCGCTAAGTGACCTTGATGTGTTGCCTGAATAATGAGTTAATTTTTCTTTCACCCGCCCGTCACTTGCACTGAAAAATTTGAATTTTTTTTTTTTTTTTTTTAGTTTTAAGAAGAAAACCATGTCAGTTGATGTTAGCAAAAAAATAACTTTCGATCACATCTCATTCTCTGTCGCATACAGAACGACTCCCAAAAAGTTGACACAGGAAAAATCGCACCCATTCTACTCATTTATACAGACACGTTTTACAAGAGCAAACAGTATAGTACCCGTCAAAAATGATAAACTTATGTATACATTTACCCAACCACATTGCAACAGGCAGGGTGTGACAAAAAGTCAAAATTTAAGTGGACAGTATAACTGGTTTGAATTCAAAGTTTTCTTTCTCCTAGACTGGTTGCCTTCCCAAAGCTAAATAACCTACTCTGCCCTACTATTTACCCATAGCTTTCCAAAGGACAGTATCGCGAAGTGAAACACAAACAATTTCGTCCAGGATTTAAACATTTATTTTCACAACCATGTTAAACAGGTAAACACTTATGGGTTAAATAGTTTTAAAATTATTAGTATTTGATAGGAATACTTGAAACCGCATAACTGAGCAAACAAATTATCATTAAATAGGAACAGTTACTTAAAACCATATAGTTGGGTACAAATTATTAGATAGCAATATTCGGGCAAATACCCTTGGGAAAGGTATGAACCCCTTTATCCTCCCAGCTATGGGTTAAATAGTACCACTACTGTTCTTCTCGGAGAATAGCTTTGGCATTAAATAACCTACAAAGGTTGATATGCCAGAACAAAGAAATCAAATCATTAGATAGCAATACTTTAAACTTTTTGGGGGTCGAACCTCTTTCTATTTCAGAATCTATCTCATGGACCTCACATAAATAGAAATGAAATTTATCAAAAGTAATTCGTAAAAAATAACATCCAATTTTAGCACTGACTAATGACACTTAGTGAGTGTGACGTGCTTTCTTTGCTTAACACAAATTACCAATTCTTAGAGATTTTTTGACCATGATAAACGCAATTCACTTGGCACAACTAGTCTAGATGTGTATTAGGTCATTATATCGGTAAATGCTGAAAATAATTTTTCGCATAAATGTTGTTACAAAAGGTACTAAGATTTTGACTTCTTTTGAGACAAGCTAAAATATTGAGAATGGTTGCTGTTTAAACTGAATTTTTATAGGTGTGCACAAGTAACTAGAAATACAAATTTGCGGTTTTATCGTTAATTGGATAATAAGAATTTTCAAGACACATTTGCAGTGTTCGCAGACCCCCTGTTGTCACTGAACCACAATATGAAAACAATTGCTTTAAACCATATAATTGTGTATAAATTGTTTGTATTAAGAATAAATATTTGATGTTATAATTATAAAGGATAACTGGATTACTTAATTAAAATCATATACCACGAATCTTCATGTATACTGCGTACATTTTTTTCATCCTAATTGATGAATATTGGTTAACTTGAAGTGGTCTGACACACAAGTAGAAAATTATTCCCATTGCCATTTACTGGATGAATATCTGGGTAAATAGACACCACTCATGCAAATGTGTTAGGCAGGTCATCCTGGCACCACAGAACAACCCACCTGCTGCATTAGGTGCTCTCCTATACAATGAGGTAAGATTAGCTGGCCAAGAAGATTCAAGAAGGCAGCCATATTAGAAGGTGAGTCATTTGACTTCTACCCTAATGTACCTCTGTTTTTCTCATTTTTTATCATACCTGGTGACCTTTCATCACAGACGGAAAATGCAGGGTGTGATTGGTAAATTGTCACTATTTTAAATAATTAATTAATTTAATGAATAATTAATTAACTTAGTACATATGCTTCAGTTCTGGTGTTATATAATTGCGGAAGGACTTTTTTTATATCATTTTTCGTTGGTTATATCTTATTCGGTTTGGTTAGGCTTAGTGAACGTGAAAACATTGAGTGCATTTCACGCTCGTGCGCGGAGGATGTAACACTCACAAATGTCATAATAAAAACCCCAGATAGGAAATAGGACTGGGGTGGGAATGACGTCATGCCTGCAAGTGAGGGGCTGGGAATTTTGGTGATTTTTGAAAAAAAGCAGTTAGTTGAGATTTGTCTCTGGGCGAGGCGAGTCCAGTTTGTGGGCTACGGGATGCGCGCGCGTCTGTTGGGTCAGCGAGTTGAGATTCTGGCTCTGGGCCGAGAGTTCAGCTGGGGAGTTGACTGAAGGACAATGTAGGAACAGTCAGCATAGTAAAAATTGTGTGTCTATTTCTCTCTCCTCGTGTCGAAAAACTAAAAGTCAAAAAAAAAGTTAATAAACGTTTCGTACCTGAACTAAAGAAAGTCGTCGGTGTTTCGGGATTTCAATGCATATGAACATTTTACATATCCGTATATTTTACGCATTCGTATTTTGAATATGCTACACTGGTTTTGTCTATCGTGTGAGAAACTCGCGTCAGTTGGACACAGTAAGGATAACAGCATTTCTTCGAGAAATTGCCAACTGTATTCAAAACAGAAGCACCTATATGAAAATTTCACAGCGCTTAGGTATCAGTTAAAGGGGAAAAAGACCCCAATACTCAAACCACATAATGGTATTTGAGGTGGTCACAAGCAATATTGGCGCTATGCAATCATTCATCTTCCAACATGGCCTCAGGCTCAACAAAGAAGCCTAAATCAAGTGCCCGGATCAAGAGGGTGGATGCTGGAAGATCCTACGTCATGGCAAGAGAACCAAGAAAATTTCTGCAACGATTCTCCCCGAAGACTGGCCACCTAACTCCCTAGTTCACAATCCCCTTGATAATGATGGGTGAGTCGTGGTTAAGTGAGAGGCAAAAAAAAAAAAAACAACAAAAAAACTCCGTGCAACACAAAAGATGAACTGAAGGCAAAGATAACGGTTGCAAAAATATGGTGTCTTGGGTAGGGAGCTAAACTGCATATAATGATGTAGCTCCAGTTTTGGAGATCTATTGACTGTAGAGTACTATTTTATTGATATTACTCCCAGGTCTATACTGACCGGGAGCGGTTGTACCTGTTAGGGTGCCATTTATGAGTCATATACATCTGTTTAAAAATTATTAGTATTTGATTGGACCGTAGGCAACAAAAAATGAAATAGCTCTTAAGAAACAACAATTCAAAAATTGCCCAGTTGGCTGGGGGCAGTAGAATACACCGACTGCACCTCTGCAGAGGGGTAACATCCCCCCCCCAACAAGTGTCCTCGATATGACACTAAGCAATCTGATGGTGAGGTTCCAGTGACGCTGGGGATTTGGGGAATGCGGAGTGCCCCTTTGTTGTAATCGCTCCCAAATCCACTCTGGCTCGGAGTAGTAGCACCTGATAGGGCCCTATCTATGGGTTAAATAGAACTAAACTGCAAACTAAACTAAAAATTGTTTGAATTAGAACTGTTTGACAAAACTGAATTGCTTGAAATAGAAATGTTTTTAACAATTAAACTGCGTACTTATGCTAAACTGAATTATTTGAAATGGAACTGTTTTTGACATTGAAGCTGTACTTACGTTAAACCGAATTGTTTAATATAAAACTGTTTTGATATTTAACTGTGTAAACAAAATCTTTACTTATACTAAACTGAATTGGCTGAATTAGAACTGTTTGAATAAGCTGAAGAGCTTGAAATAGAAATGTTTTTGACAAGTGAACTGTGTATTCATACTAAATTGAATTGTTTGAAATAGAACTGGTTATTTGTATAAAAATGGATTTAAATAGAACTAAACTGCATACTTATGCTGACCTGATTTGTTTGAATTAGAACTGTTTGACTAAACTGAATAGAACTATTTTTGACAATTAAACTGTGTACTTATGCCAAATAGAACTGTTTGGACATCGAAACGGCGTACTTAAGCCGAACTGAATTGTTTGAAATAGAACTGTTTGAATAAATTGAATAGCTTGAAATAAAAAAAATTTTGACAATTAAACAGTGTACTCATGTTAAACTGAATTGTTAGAAATAGAACTGAATATTTGCATAAAAATGGATTAGGCGTTAAATAAACTACAGAGGTTGATATGCCATAAAACCCAACCAACCGACTAACTCAAAAAATGCTAAGATGAACGTACAATGAACGTGATTCCCTAACCTCTTGCCATAAAATAACCTTAAAAGGGTTGACTTGCAGTCCAAATCAATTAATCAAATTCTCAAATGATCCTTATAATAAAGATACTATATTGCCAATAAATAAGTAATACCTAATAATAAGCGTTTTTACTAACTAACATTCTACAAGAAATAACTTTTTAAAAATCCTAGTATTTTTGTTTGGGAGAAAATGATCAATATTTGTCAAAATTTTTGAGATGAAACTTGATAGCTTTTATCACATTGACTATTCAGATGAATGTCTTCGTCTTCATTATTATATTCACAATGTTTCCACCGATACTCTTCCCTTAAGATGTATTATATTGAACTCGGGGATGGAACCCATTATTTAATCCACGTGGGTAGATTATTCTAATTCCTTTAACCCTGATCGGGTACAAGAGTTAAGCTTTGTTGTCTTTGCTGTAGGATTGAACCAGGGACCTCCAGCTGATTTCACTCAGAGGTACTTACAGACCAACACTTTATCCACTGCACTGTGTGTCATGCAGGACAAGTCAGAGAGAATTTGAGGAGCTTATAAACCTAATGTCTCTAACAGCTTAAGAGCAACTACTCACTAATATGCATGATTTTGTTTTTACCTAAGCTCATATTGCAATTTTTTCTGTTTTTTTTTCATCGAAACATTTTGATTAATAGTTCCCAAATCGTATTCATCTGTATACGAAACCAAGAGTGATTGGCTTATTTAAGTGTTTATGTATCACACCCAATCTTCAGCACTCTCTCTCTCTCTATATATATATATATATATATATATGGTTTAATACTATCTCTCATCCTACATTATATATATATATAAAGTATTCCCTTTCTTTATCTATATATGGTTCACTTCTATCACTCACTCATTATATATACATTTATGATTCAATAGTTATTCTCTCTCTCTCTCTCTCTCTATATATATATATATATATATATATATATATATTTCAGTACTCTCTCTCTCTCGCTCCCCACTCCTGTGCGTGCGTGTATGTGTATATATATGTATGATTCAGTACTATGTCTTTCCCTCTCTCTCATAAATATATATGGTTTAGTACTATCACTCTCCCACCTTGTGGGTGGGCATATATATATATATATATATATATAGTTCAATGCTATCAGCCTCTCTCTCTCTCTCTCTATATATATATTCAGTTAAGCATTTTCTTTCTTTCTCAATGTTTCGCTTCAATCATGCATATATACAAGTTGCCCGACCGTAATGGAGAGCGACCCAAAGGTTCTCTTTTCAATAGATACTACACCGAGGTGTAGAAGAGGGCGGTACTCCTTTCCATGGATTGCGACACTTGCCCTTGATCCGTACCTTATAAAGCTGTGTTAAGAAAGGAGGCATCAAGTACCATTTTTTGAGTCTTTGGTATGACTCGACCTGGAACTGAACCCCGGCCTTCCGAGCTATTGGCAAAAACTAACCATTATGCCAATGGGCCGGTCCATATATACATGGGTCAATAGTAATTCTCTCTCTCATTCTATAGATACATATAGTTCAGTGCACTCAGTCGGCTCACCCCTATGCATGTATATATATGGTTCAGTATAATGTCTTCCTCTCTCTCTCTCTCTCTCTCTAAATATACCAGAAAGTTCAGTAGTCTCTCTATAATATATATGATTTAGTATTCTCCTTGGTTCTCTATATATAGTTCAGTACTATCACTTTCCCCTCCTTGCGTGCGTATATATATATGTGTGTGTGTGTGTGTGTATGTGCACGTGGTTCAGTACTATCTCTCTTTCTATATATACAATACAGTACTATCTCTCTTTCTCCCTCTCTCTCTATAGATATATAGATATATATATATATAGATCAGTACTCTTTTTTTTCTCTTCCTCTCTCTGTATATTTTGATCAGTACTATCAGTCTCTCTAATTATTTTTTCTTTCTCAATATCACCCCCAGTTCAGTGCGTATATATATATATATATATATAAAGTATTATTTGGTCCAGTTAAACCGGAGTTGGGAGTAATTCCATCAGGACAAGAAAACTATTCAAGAGTGAACATTTGAATTTTCCTGTTTTTTCGTAATGAAAGTATATATATATATATATATATATATATATATATATATATATATATACGTGTGTGTGTGTCTCTCTCTAAATATATAGATCAGTAGTGTCCCTATATATATACAGTTCAGTACTCTTTCTTTATATATGGTACAGTACTATCAGTCTAACTCCTTGTACGTGTGTGTGTGAATAGTTCAATATTATCTCTCTTTTTCTATATGGTATAGTTCTATCTCTCTATCGATATAGATACGGTTCAGTATACTTTTTATTCTTTCTATATATTTGGTTCAGTACAATCAATATCTTCTCTCTCTCTCTCTCTCTATATATATATATATATATATATATATATACACACATGTGTGTGTGTGTGTGTGTGTGTGCGCGCGCGGTTCTGGACTTTCCTAAGTTTTGGGCATCAGCTTCATCACGGGTTTGTAGAGAAAGACCAAATCACACACCATGTGTATGTGCGCGCGCACGCGCATGTTTTATGTATATACGTGAGGTTCATTAAGTGCTGTGCTTTCATGCATACGCAGAGTGTTTTGAAACATATCCCCCACCCCCACCCAAACACCACCCCGGTTAAAGGTGAGGGAAGGATGGAAATGTAGCATCATAATTGACTATGAATAAAAAGTTGGTGTTGTGATAATCTCCATTCGGGGAAAAGTCAAATTTGTTCAAGTTAGCCATTTTTTTTTTTCTTTTAATGCCTGACGAAGTGGGATTGAACTGATTAAGGCTAACCCTGAATCTTTTCCCTTATCGGAAAGATACGTTTGTTGTCTGTAGAAAGTGTTAGAGATGACACTGATTCAAAACGATAAAAATCTGATCCACGTTGAACAAACGTTGCAACTTGATAGGATTATTATTCAAATAGAAACACAAAAATCTCATTCTTCCTAAATAATTGCTTTTTTTTTTTGTTTGAAAAAGAAAAAAAAACTGCAGTTCTTTCTAAAACTGTTTTAATTTACTCTAAAAATTTGCATACACTGCATTCTTGCAACAACAACAAAAAATGCAGATAATAAAGACAAAGGAAGGGAGGTTAATGTTTTCAGATTTCTTACACAATTGGAGAATTTCTTTTTTTTTAAGTAAAAGAAAGGAAAAGAGAAAAAAAAAACGCACACAACCAAGATCAAATGCATTAATAAAGTTCACATATGTTTTTAAAAGCAACAAATTTAATAAAACATTTTTAAAACCTTATTCCTAAAAGAAACAAACAAATACAATGTAAAGATCTGGAGGCCATCTTCGGTTTCATTAATCTGCGATTAGCACAATCAGCAAAACTTTCCTGCTTCAAAACTTTATTAAACGAAAACTAATTTCCAAAATACACTGACAGGAAATAAACATGTAACACCTTCCCGCCAAAATAGTTCGGTCTGGTTATTTGGTTTGATGGCGTTTCAACTTTTAATGGTTATATAAAGTCAAACCTTGTGTATATATATATATATATATATATATATATACACACACACATAGTGCAATTAAATGGAGACTCAAACTCGGTTAAGCCGTCATAATAAATTTATTTCGGCGGAGAACATTGTTGGTATATTCTCCGTCTCGTCGGATGACTCTTTTACATGCTCTGTATTGTCCCAGAGATATGATGCGAATGAGGAGTTACAGTTCGTATTCAGAAGATAAATAGGAAAATTAAGGAAATTAAAAAATTAATTAAAAATCAGAAAACAAAGATAGAAATAAAAATAAAATAAAAGTAAAAAAACATAAAGTGGAACTCATTCGTTCATAGGCGTGAGCAGAGGGTGTGAACATATTATATGTTAGAACGATTAAGAAACAGGAGTGGAATTAATCTACTGGTCAGTCCCTTTTAACTCTGTGTTCCGTTTGTGGTTTCATCTACTTGGCAGGTGTGCTATTCTAAACAGACTCAGATCTTTTAACTAATGGCTATCTCATATATGATTTATATTTATTTCTGATATGTCTGTTAATTAACCCAGCTGTTGCCATCTTAGATGTTCCTCTAGTTTCAATTAGGATCGAGATACTTAAATCAGATAAGGTGGGGACATTCATTATAGTCGTCAAGTCTATTTTTTAAAATTTACCCTAAAAATGGTCAAGGGGAATTAACCACTCTAGAATCGCAGGCCTTATTTTTGGATTAATATTCCTTGTTCATCTGGCCCTTATCTACCTTTGTCTTTCCTTGTCTCGGTGATATCTGCTGTTGGGTTGATCTCTATTATTTACTAATATTTCTTTATTATTTAAGATAATTTAAATTTTCCTCTATGTCTACACTTAAAGACAAGCTCATATCTCTTGTTCAATAAAAGTTTTCTATTCTTGAAATTAATTATGCTAATTTTTTCGTCTAAGCATAGGTTACATCTACCGTTGAAGCTGTTGGCGGCAGATGAGTGCCTTAATATTTTCCACTTAATTTGTGGAGATAGCCCCTGATCCTTTAGGCCCCAGTAGTATTTCGATAAAGCAGTCTGGTAGATAAGTTTCGGGTTGGAAAATGAGTGTCTATGGCTGTACCATCTTTGCTTCCAGTTTCCCGCGGAGATCCCTATATAGATTCTCTCCAACGTCCCTTTGCTGTTCCATAGGAGAAATGCATGCTTGGTATACGACATTCCTCGTGGTGCAGCGTCCGCCTAAGGGGCATTCTTCCTTATTCCTACAGTTACAAGACTCCACGTTTGGATTCCTATCTCTCGTGGTAAGCTCATTGAGTAGCCTCCTATTATGGTTGCTTAGTATATTGTACATATTCTTAGTGCAGGAGTAGCTAATTTTCACTGTATTTCTGTTAAAAATCCTACTCAATGGGTTGCCTCTATTAAAATGTTTATCTAGTAGGTGCAGAAAGTATCTACCTTGTTAATGTTAGTCAACTTACAAAATGGCGGATTGAACCAGACTACTTTTCTATTTCTATTCTTTCCTCGTCTATTTCCGTGACTACTATTATTAATAGTCTCACCTACCTTGAGGGGTGTGTGGGTCCCACCATTATTCTTCCTAGCTCTCGAATTGAGGTTCACTGGGGTTAAGTACTCCAGTCTACCTCGGAATCCACTGTCTTTCAGGGCGTCATCATATCTACTCTTCTTTTCCTCGAACATTTTCTTACCTGAGGACAGCTTATTAATTCTTTGGTTCACTGCATTGGGTATCTGTCTCAGTACCGATCTTGGGTGGTTTGAGGAGATATTTATGTATCTAGGGGCGGAAACGTTCTTACTAAAGTGTTTGAACGTACCATTATTTAAATTCAATGTGACGTCCAGAAAGTCCACTATTTTTAAATTTGAGGCTATTTGAATTCTAAACCCTAGTAGTTTGAAGGCCCTAATAATTTTCTTTTGTATACTAGCGGTCTTCGGACCGTTACTGTCTGGGACGTCAAAATTGTCTACGTGGCTTTTTACCCAGGATCTGCGGTTATCGGATAGGACGGTTTTTCTACTTGCTAGGATAATTTCTATTTCTTCTTCTGTGATCTCTGTATATTCTCTTGCGTGGTTAAGGCTCCTCACTAATAATTCTTTAGGGATGGAAGGGTAGAACTCTATGATGTCGAATTGTACGAAGGTGGATCTCTTTTTATCCTTAATTTTCTTAAACCAATCGATAGTATCCATAGAGTTTTTCCACAAGTTATATTTGTGGCTACTCATCAATCTAGACGTAATCTTCTGTATTACATCTTTAGATACAAGGCCTAGTTCGGTTTTTGTGGGGTTAATTAATCTAGTCTGCTTTTTATCTGGGAAGTTTTTTTGTGATCCTTAAATAAAATATAGGCACTTCTTTCTTCCAATTTCCCAACTCTATCATATTTACTTTCTGAGCAAACTTAGCTGTATCCCTGTTGATTTGAGTAGTTGTGTCGTTATGGTTTAGTTTATATGATTCCGTGATCCTATCATTAAGGATTCTCTCATATTCATGTGGACTGACCTGGTATATGTTGTTAGACTTATCAGACCTGACCAAGATATTCCTCGATTTCCTAATTCGCTCTATGTCCTCCCTCAATTTCGCCTGGAATGAATTTTTAGAGTTCATGAATTCAATCTTCCGAATTATGCCGAATAGGTCACTTTCGAACTGGTCCAGTCCGCTGTTGCTTGGTGGTGTCCTCTGCGACTTCAATCTTCTTGCGCCGGGCTTTTGTTCCTCTTTTGTGGCTGCAGGGTTGAGATGAAAGTGGGCCTTCCATCGCATCCTCTTGATAAAGTCCACTATTTTATCCGTTAAGGATAGGATAAATCCGTGTTTCCCAGGGAATGGGATGTTCTTCAGGGAGTATTTCGGCGTGATTTTTTCCATTTGCATGTATAACCAGTATCTCCTTTCTTTGCTTTTTTTTATAATTTATCCACGGAGTGCCCAACTTGTTGCAAGGAGCGATATTTCTAAATTATCCAGTTAGTGTCCAAGGACAGTAGGTGTGGATTATCGTTTTACATAGAATATATGAGGGTAATCATATAAATCTATGGGAGTGCTCAATGTATGGCTATTGTTAGTTCCCTGTTTATTCTCTAGGGTATAACAAAATTCACATTCAGAGATTTTTAAGTGAATGATTTGCAACTTAAGTTTCGTTTATTGTTTTCATGGCATTTCAATCTTTAATGGTTATTTAATGCCAAACCTATATACATATATATATAGTATCCTTTATTTACTATATATATATATATATATAGTATCCTTTATTTACTCTATATGTATGTGTGTGTAGTATCCTTTATTTTCTCTCTCTCTCTCTCTATATATATATATATATATATAGTATACTTTATTTTCTCTTCATATATATATATATATATAGTCCTTTATTTACTCTCTCTCTCTCTATATATATATATATATATATATATATATATATATATAGTCCTTTATTTACTCTTCATATATATATATATATAGTCTTTAATTTACTCTTCATATATATATAGTCCTTTATTTACTCTTCATATATATATATATATATATATATATGTTTGATTAAATAATAAAGACACCCTATATAATTTCATTAAAATTCTTTAAGTTTCCTGACAAGTGTCATGGTTTTAGGTTGGATTTAGTAGAAGAATTTACCAAAATTGTCCCGAGCGCTTTCTGACCTTTCATAGGCCATCATCAGGGGTTGTTTGTATGTTTAAAGAGTGTTATTCATTTATTTATTCGTAAATTCATCTACCAATTCCAACCTAAATCCAGGACATTTGTCAGGAAACTTGAAAGGATCTTAATAAAATTATATAGACAAAGTGTGTCTTAATTATTTAATCGAACATGCTTAAATGAAAGACTACGGCCCAACCACACAAAAACTATATATATATATATATATATATATATATATATATATATATGTATATGTATGTGTGTGTGTGTGTGATTTTTACGTGAATGATTTCTAAATAAGGTTTCGTTATTTGGTTTCATGGTCTTTCAACCTTTAACGATTATTTAATGAAAAAGCATATATATATATATATATATATATATATATATATAATGATTTTAAGTGAATGACTTGTAGGAAACGTTTGGTTTCATACCATCCCAACCTTTGACGGTTACTTTATGCCAAACGCTATTCATATATGATTTTTAAAGGAATGATTTGCAGGAAATGTTTAGCTATTTCATTTAATGGTATTTCAACCTTTAATGGTTATTTAAAGCTAAGCTTTGTTTATAATTATATGATTTTAGGTTAAGTTTTTTGGTTTCATTGCATATCAACGCTTGATGGTAATTTAGAGCCAAATCTTGTTGATACATATATGAGTTTTAAGTGAATGATTTGTAGTTAACTTTTTAAACAAATTGGAGCTTATTTGTTTGCACACAGTTAAATGGTTCCAATTATTGCATAAATCTTTAATACTTACTTTTTTTGATCGCTATAAAAAAAAAACAATTACATCTATTTAAACCGGCTCATTGGCCTAGTGGGTAGAGTTTCGCCAATGGTCCGGGAGACCTGGGTTCAATACCAGGTCGCATCATACCAAAGACTTCAAAAAGGGTACTTGATACCTCCTTACTTAACACTCAGCAATATAAGGTACGTATCAAGGGTAACGTGGAGAAACCCAGGGAAAGGAGTAGCGCCATACCCTACACCTCAGTGTAGTAGCTATTGAAAAGGGAGCCTACTATACTTACTTTACTTACGTCTATTTATATTTCTATGTCAATTTGGATTGCTCTCAGATATAATTTATATCTTCTCAGATTGGGGTTTGTAATCTAGATGTCCGTCTCAATATCCATACATTGTGCACTATATCGGGACTAGATAGATACCTGGGCATTGCATTGTTTTGTCTTTTAGGTGATTATTTTCTTAATATTGAGAGGTCTCTCTATCGAGTTTGGCTTAAGGCAGTGTGAATGCGCTTTCTGGTTCGGTTCGGTTTCTTTGTTTAATGACATATCAACCTTTGTAGGTTATTTAATGCCAAGGCCATTCTCCTAGAAAAGCAGTAGTGGTACTATTTAACCCATAGCTGGGTATTTGCCCGAAAGTGAACGTAATAGCGCGACTGAAGTACGAACTCGCTTACTACGAATCCGCAGTCCATCGCTTTAACCATTACACCACGATGACACCCCAGGTGCTTTCTGGTCTTTCATTGTTTACTTTGGTGCTTAAATGTATTTTTCACGATTGGTCACAGTGAGACCTGCAAGTTTTTGTTTGCGTGGTCCAGGCTTTTTCGGAGACAATTTTTTTTCGCCTGTCCATGATGGTTTTTGTGGAACGGATTGGAGAGTTATGTAACTTTGTTTTGGTTATACTCCCTACCTAATGGACTCACCCATCCTCCATAAATACACATCAACGGAGAGATCACCAGAGTTAAGCCAAACCCACGTGACACAATCACGTGAGACACCACTAGCGTAGTGGACAATAGTCGCTACCTGACTGGACTCTCAGCTTCCTATTAACTAACTACTGTCTAACCCAGTTCACTTGTATCTTGTTTCTGTTGCTTGAATATCTTATGTTTTTCTATCTACCTTTTTGTGTTCCCAGTGTCTTTCTTTTGCCAGGATCACAACAGTTTTGTAGGAATTTTTGTATTTTTTGAAGGAATACTTATGTTTGCGCAGTAGATTTTCGGTAGTTTTTTTTTCTTTATTTCATTGGATTTCTCTTTGTTTGCTGTGAAGTATTTCAGTTTGTGATTCTGTTTGGTGAATTTCGGCCGAATGTAGGTTTTTCAGCAACTTCTGAAACTTTAGCCAATCATTTGGTTCCAAATAGATTAGTTTCTCGACAAGAGCTCTGTAATCGTCTGGTTGATTACTGTTTCTGATAAGGTTCACACACGGCACTACGGAGGCGTAAGTGTTCTCTCCCATGTAGCACCCTGATACCGAGATTTAAAAAAAAGTTCACATTTCGTTTATACTTCACCTCGAATATTTCCCCCTTTTTCTTTTATAAATGTCACAAGATCTTGAGTGAACGAGGTGGTTTTGTTGACACTTTGGACATTTAGTTTAATTTGGGGAATCTTCCACATGTTTGACCTCTTCTGCAATTCTCTCGGTGGTGGTCATATCTTTGACATTTAAACCACCCCAAGGGTGATGGGAAGTATTGTTCTAAATTCTTGATCGAATATCCGATTTTTACTTTTTGGGGTATTTTAGGTTGATTCCAAGTCAGAATGTGTATTCGTCTGAATTTCTTCTCCACCCTTTCTGATGGCTATTTTTGTGTAGTGACACTTAGCTTTCCCCAAACTGCTCTTATTTCTTCTGATGTAGCTAAGGACAGCTCTCTGCTCCTAATAACTCTTTCCGGGGTGTTCAATCCCTCATATAGATACGCCTCGCATTTTGTCATGTGGAAAGTCTTTATTTTGAGGACATTTTCAGCATGTCTCCAGCTGTCCACCTACAAAAGCAAATTACCGTTTCTAGTCTTTTTGACTGTTTAAGGGGTTACTCCATTTGAAATAACCTTTTCAACTTAGAATAAAAGTAAATTTGGTAAGGCTGGTCTCTTCCAAAGATTCAAGTATAATGAAACTTAGGAATTCTGCAGCCCAATCCTTTCAATCAGATTCAAAAAGATTTGGCTTTGTGCTTTATTTGAAAAAAGCCGTGGAAATGTTTGTTTTTCGATGGTCATATGCTCACCGACAGCAGTGTCTAAATTGTGTTGGGAATTTACCAGGAGGGAAACCCATTCACCTTAGTTGAGACGGTGATATACGAACAGTATACTCAAGTTCGTAGAAGGATTTCGAGCCTCGTACAATTTATCAGAGGTGTAAGTCCTATTCTCTCAAAGAAACTGACCCGTAGCTATCGCTTTCGAGCAACTATAAGATAAAAAAAATGCGTGTTTGCCACAAGTGCAGAGAGAAGAATGCGGCTGGGACTTGACAAGTTGGTGCTAGGGCTCGACACGACTAGCCGATTGATCAGATTGGGTCTTTTGGACCACCCATCTATCCTAGTAACAGCCTAAGTGGAATATTGCAAGTCACTTGATTATTTTGGCAGACGGGTCAAAAACGGCTCAACCACCAAGATCTCGTCCTGAAGCGTTACTGGTTACCACCCACGGCCAAAAGGTAGCCTCCTTGAGAGTGGGAATATTACCCCTCTGCAGAAGTGCAGTCGACGTGCTTTACAGCCCCAGCCTACAGGCTAGACCTACGAATGGGTGCCGTAATTATTCGTGTATAATACGTACTGCTCCGCCATATTTTTTAAAGTCATATTCGGGATGGCATGACCGAAAATAAGTTATATCCGTGGTCCAAACTAACTGATGGGCAACAAACAATTCTGTTTGGTTGGTTTGTTGGGTTTTATGGCATATCAACTTTTGTAGGTTATTTAACGCCAAATCCATGGACTTTGGCCTAGCGGTTAGAGTGTTCGCCAATGGTCCGGGAGACCTGGGTTTAATCCCAGGTCGAGTCATACCAAAGACTCAAAAAATGGTACTCGATGCCTCCTTGCTTAACACTCAGCATTATAAAGTACGGATCAAGGGTAAAGTGGAGCAATCCAGGGAAAGGAGTCGCGCCCTCCCCTACACCTTGGTGTAGTAAGCTATCGAAAAGGGAGCCTTCGGGTCACCCTCGACTATGGTCGCCAACTTTACTTACTTACTTACACAGTTTAATTGTCAAAAACATTTCCATTTCAAACTATTCAAGCAGTTATATGTAACAATTCAGTTAAGAGTAGATACTGTTTTAATGTTGAAAAACAGTTCTATTTCAAATAATTCAGTTAAGCATAAGCACGCAGTTTAAATATAAGTACGGTTTAATTGTCAAAAACATTTCTATTTCAAGCTATTCAGTTTAATCAAACAATTTAGTTTAGCATAAGTATGCTATTAGTTCTATTTAACCCATAGATAGGGCCCTATCAGGTGCTACCACTCCGGGCCAGAGTGGATCTGGGAGCGATGGCAATGAAGGGGTACTTCGCATTCCCCAAAGCTCCAGCATTGCTAGAACCTCACCATCAGATAGTTTAGTGTCATATCCAGGACACTCGTTGGGGGCGGGGGTCTTACCCCTCTGCAGAGAAGCAGTTGGTGTATTCTACAGCCCCAGCCGACTGGGCATAGAGTGGACCTGGGAGCGATGGCAATGAAGGGGTACTTCGCATTCCCCAAAGTTCCAGCATTGCTGGAACCTCACCATCAGATTGTTAAGTGTCATATGCAGGACACTCGTTGTGGGTGGGGGGTCTTACCCCTCTGCAGAGAAGCAGTTGGTGTATTCTATAGCCCCAGCCGACTGGGCAAAAAACAATTCTGTTTCATGTCTTACAGAAGACTGAAACGAGTGTTTGTTTTAAATGCTTATTTAATAGCGAAATTATTTTTGTTAAAAGTTCGTTACATTTTGGGGTGAACATGTTCTTGCATTTTCCCTTCGTACTGTGAATATTTTGTTTTTGATAAATTATAATTATTACCTGATACAAACTGGATAAAAAGTTTAGCAAATGTGAAATTTAGAACAAAATTATCAGCTACAAATTTTAAAAAGTCAATGAGTATTATAAAAGATTTTTTAAAAGAATTTCGTAGCTGAAAGTTAAAGGTGCGTATTATACACAAACAATTACACTATGTTTATTCAAGCATACACGTAATATATAATAAGTAAGCGTAGCTTGTAGGGGGGGGGTTTACAATGAAAATCGGACTCGCTAACAATGCTTTATTAATCTAGTTTGTTAAACATGACACCACGCGGTGTCCTGCAGGTAATATATATAGCATCGCCTGAACTCGATTGATTTTTAACGGCATGTTCTCCCGTTTAGGGTTATTTTATGCCTAGAGGTTAAAGAATCACGTTTTTTGTAGGTTCATATTTCCATTTTTGAGTAGCTTTTTTGGACACAGTCCTATTAAATACGAATAATTTTCAAAAAGATCTACTTGAATCATAAATAGAATCCTAACAGGTACTATCACTCTCAACTAGAGTGGAGTTGGGAGTAATGGCAATGCAGAGGTACTTCACTCCCCAAAGCACCGAAAATGGAGCCTCATCATGAGATATATTTAAGTGTCATCCCCCAGAATACCCTCTTTTATTGGGGTTACCATTCCTCCCTCTGTAGAGGATAGTCAGAATATTTTAAGCCTGGTCAACCGGACTGCCCATACAACATAGGAATGCTTCGTGTTACTTTGAACAAATCCTGGAAGCAACAACCCACCGAACATCAACTGTATGATCATCTACCTCTCATCTCTCAAACTATCCAAGTAAGACAAATAAGATAAGCAGGGTACTATTTGAGAGACAATGACAAACTCACAAGCGAACTTTTTTATGGACTCCAACACAAATGCTGGCCGACCAGCAGACACTTAATAGATCAACACTGGGCGAACACTGGATGCATTCGAGAGAACCTGTCAGGAGCGATGGTTTGGTTGGGTTTATGACATATCAACCATTGTAGGTTATTTAACACCAAATCCATTTTGATACATACAAACAGTTCTATTTCAAACAATTCTGTTTAGCATCAGTACACAGTTTAGTTCTATTTGATACATAGATAGGACCCTATCAGGTGCTACCACTCCGAGTCAGAGTGGACCTGGGAGCCATGACAATAAAGAGGTACACCGCATTTCCCAAAGCTTCAGCATTACTGGAACCTCACCATCAGATATTTTAGAGTCATATCCAGGACACCGGTTGGGAGAGTCTTACTCCTCGGCAGAAAAGCAGTCGGCGTATTCTGCAGCCCAAGCCGACTGGGCCAACGATGGACGGAGAGAGAGAGAGTCTGGCAACTTGATGATTATTATAGTATTGCCCATAATTAAATTGACCCCCACAAAAGACAATTTTTTTCATCAATAATTTTTTTTTTTTAATTAAAGAAACCAAGATTTTATTATTATTGTCCGAACGTGCACATGTCATTGTAACAAACAGACTCGACAAGAGTTTAAATTTGTGAGAAAGGCACAATTTTTTTTTACAACCGGTTGACAGTAAATTGTAGGGAAGACTGTTTAGTAAATCTTGATAGAGCAATTCGTCTCACAGAAAGAAACTATCTGAACTCAAAACATTAATCTGAGGAAGATTGGTTCACAATTTTTCTCTCTTGCTTATCCCAAATAGACACTTTCAGCAGTATAAACAATTCACCTGTATTTGCTTAGTTTCGGTTTAGTCAAAAGGTCGATGGACGGTCATTTTTATTATATATTGCACCCGCAACAATCCTTTATAAATAAACAATGCGTCTATATCCGACAAATAATATAGCAATGGAACTAACAGTTTCTGACACACGTACACGACATACAGTCACCCCCATAAGTATACCTCATACAATTTTGTAAAATAAGTCCATATTCTAGTTTATTTAAAGCCAAATTCTGTTTTTACATATATATCAAATATATGATTTGTAAACACATTTTGTAGATAAACACAGTTAAATGATCAAACAGTTCTATTTCTAACAATGCAATTTAGCATAAGTCATTTGTTTTCACTGTTTAAATGTCAAACAGTTCTACTTAACCCATAGATAGGACCCTATCAGGTGCTACTACTCCGGTTCAGAGTGGACTTGGGAGTGATAGCAGTGAAGAAATACTCTGCATTTTCCAAAGCCCCAGCATTACAAGAGCCTCGCCATCAGACTTTTTAGTGTCATATCCAGAACACTCGTCAGGGGAGTCTTGCCCTTCTGGAGAGATGCAGACGGTGTATTCAACAGCCCCAGCTCACTGAGCTAAGATGATTTTGGTCAACTAAGACTAACATTTTTTATCTTCAACTATTTTGTTTTTAATATATCATTATGGTTCGATGCTACTTGCTCTGTTATTCAGAGTTTCATGGAGTTACTACAATCATTATGGAAGATAAACAAAAATTCATAAACTGATATTACCATATAATAGCAAAAGTATAATATCGCCCTTAAATAAGTGCACTAGTAACAAATTTTTAATGTTAATTTTCTTCAAACCAAAGATATCAATTTATTTCTACAGGAATATCATGCAATAAAATAGATCATTTGTGTTTTTATGGCATATCAACCCTTGTGGGTTATCTAATGCCAAATCATGTTTATACAAACACACACATTTTCATCATACAACGTGTGAAAGCACGTGCGATACCATGTCCTCATCAACCGCCAACCAGGGGTGATAACACAGTTTCGGTAGCTCAAGGCGGTACTGCCACCCCTGGCGCTACCAAGCAGCTTTTGCCACCGGACAGGGTATTAAGAGAATTATATATATATATATATATATATATATATATATATATATATATATATATGTGTACATGCCAGATCAATTAAGAGCAGAGATTACATTGGAAGTTAATCTTCATTTTTAGTGTGTCGTTTGTGATTTAAACAAAAAACAAAAAAAAGAACGTGTTTACTTTCGGCGGTTGATGTTATTACGCGTTTACAGTAACCGTTTCTTACGTAATCACACGGGAAAGGTGGTTCCGCGTGCATTTCCTTCATGCTAAAGTATATATCTGTGTGTGTGATTTGTAAGTAAAAAGCTCGTAGGTAACATTTTTAAATGAGTCAAAGCTTATTTGCAAGCACACAGTTAAATAATTTCAAGTATTGCAATTTCATATTAATAATTCTGTTTAGGATCAATCATTTATTTGCACACAGTTAAATGGTTTCGAGTATTACTACCTGATACTAATAGTTTTATTAGCACATAATTAAATCATTTCAAGTATTTCTACTTAACACAAAAAATATATTTAATATCAAAAATAATCTTCAGTGAAAGACTGAACAGTTTTATTTGACCCATAGGTGGGACACTAACAGGTACTACTACCTCGGTCCAGAGAATGATGCTAATAAAGTACTGTACATTTCCCAAACTCTAAGACAGAAGCCTCACCATCAGATCCAGTTTCATCTAATACCCAGCACATTGAAGAGTTTCAAGTATTCCTATCTAACACCAATAATTCTTGTCAATATTATACATTTATTTTCCCACGGTTAAATGGTTTCAAGTATGGCTATTAAACACTAATAATTCAATATTAAACATTTGTTTTCTCACAGTTAAATGCTTTCAAGTATTGCTATTCTAATACCAATAGTTTTATTTGCACTTTAGCTAAATGGTTTCAAGTATTGCTATTCTAACACCAATAGTTTTATTTGCATTTTAGTTAAATGGTTTCAAGTATTGCTATTTAATACAAATAATTCTATTTAATATTAATTATGATCCCAGTAAAAGATCGAACAGTTCTATTTGATCCATTGAATGGGACCCTAACAGATACAAAAACACTTCACAGAGTAATGGTAATAAAGGGGTACTCTATATTGTACAAACTCAGACAGGAGCCTCACCATCAGATGCAGTTTAATATCAATACCCAGGAAATCGTTGAGGGTGGAAATCTTACTCTTCAGCAGGAGTGTAGCCTGCTTATTCTACAGTCCCAGCCGACAGACCGATCTGTTTTTCGAGTGTGTATATAGCGTGGGTTGCAGATTGGCGCCTAATTTACATTTTCGATCAATTCCAGCAGTCTGGAACCGGAAGCAATTCGAAGAAATTAGATTTTATTTCAGTTTTGCTCATCGAATGAAATAAATTCAAGTGTTCAGCTTCGAAAGTCAGATTGTTTTGAGAGAGAGAGAGAGAGAGAGAGAGAGAGAGAGAGAGAGAGTTTAATATTTCTAACACCGATTTCACTTTCTTAGGACGAATAAAAACATTGAAAATTATTCTGTAATAAAATCCTAAATACAAAAATTAGATAATTACCCAGATTTTTGTCTCCCTACCCACTCCACGCCGCATCAGAGATGAAAATTTGATAAATCGGGTCTATTGATATTTGATTTTATAGATAAAATACCAAAGAATTAAATATCAAAATGTGGTTATTAAACATTTTTAAAAAGATTTTTAAATGTTGTCAGAGTTAGTGCAAAGGTCACATGCCCTTCTAGAGCCCCCCACCAGCAAGATTGCATCCATAATCAGGGGATTTGTGAGTAGTACACTCTGGCTCTGTTATAAATACTATATACTTCATAATTCTTTTTATATTGAATAGCAGGAATGAATTTAGAAAATAAAACCTACAGAAATTCAATGTGAAATCGCATATCCTTGTTTTTAATTATATATATATATATATATATATATATATATAATGTAGCAATCCTAACAAAATTGAAGAGAAACCTGTAGCCTTCTAAACCATCAAATGCAGTCTTCCACGGCCTCGTCGAAAGATCATGCACTTTCACTTTAGAATCTGAATATGTCAGCAAGTATACATGGACGTTGCAGCAGATCATAGTCAAAGTGAAAAAAGCGAAAAACTTGAGAAATATCAAGACTTTGCTAGAGAGTTTGTTTTTTTAAGTTGTGGAATCTGAAATGACTGTAATACCAATTCTAGTCGGGTATTCGGAACCAAAAAAAATTAGAATGGATGCACAAAAAATCCGAAGATTTGAGATTATCCAGACCATAACAGTGCTGACTTCGGAAAGATTACTTTGAAAAGTCCCTGAGAAACTTGCTGTCAATCGAACTCCATTGAAAGCCACCAGTTCATTAATAGTTAAAAACTGGCAAAGAGTTAAAATAAACACATAAATTATAATTATAATGACGAAAGAGACTTAAATTATCAAAGGTTTACAAATCCAATAATTTCATAATTCCACAATGTATTTTTCATCAGACTCCACAAACGGACAACCGCCATAGTTGTAAAGTACGGAGTCCTAAAAGAAACAGAAATGCATCTGTTGCCGCTGATTTGTCTCAAAGGTTTATTTCAGGAATGAGGAGGAGAGACTGATAAGTGACAAATGATGACAGATGATAACCGTCTACACCACCAGAAATTCCTAACCCAAACGTGCCGATTAATAAACAATTCAACTTGAGAAAAATATACAAGATATGTTTGATGATAAGGTAGTAAAAAATCTGAAAGTTGCGGGATTATAGTGACATACGCTAGTACGACACTTATGCCACTCTCTGGTTCTACACATCACTGTAACCCAGGGACAAGCATTGTATAATAACTGGTGGCTATACAAACTGCAGGTTTTATTTCAGAGTATCTTCTCTAAAGATCCATGACCTCACAAATATTGACCATCTGTAGAATCCTTGAGGGCGTACGGGCAAAAAACCTACAAGCGACATTACTATTTGTCGACTTTACAAGGGCTTTGATTCCATTCACAGAGGAAAGATGGAACAAATCCTACAAGCATAGGCCTACCTAAAGAAACCGTAGCAGCAATAACGATTCTTTATTGAAACACCAAAGTGAAAGTACGTTCACCAGATGGAGACACAGAATACTTCGACATTGTAGCAAGAGTATGACAAGGGGACACGCTAGCTCCATACCTCTTTATCATCTGTCTAGATTACGAGCTTAGAACATCGATTGATAAAATCAGAGAAAACGGCTTCGAGCTGACAAAGAAAAGAAGCAGAAGGCACCCCGCAAAAACAATTACCGATGCCGACTACACCGATTTCATAGCGATACTGGCAAATACACCCATCATCATCATATCGTGCTGGTAGCTCGGATATCCCTGACCCTCTCTCGCCACTCCTCCCTATCGTTCATCGCCCTAGGTAGGTCTTCAGGACAACATCCTGTATCCTCACATAGCTGCTGAATGTACGTTCGAGCTGGTCGTCCTGCTTTTGCGCGGCCATGTGTGGGGATCCATAAGAGTACATCTCTTATGAGTTCATCTCTGCTTCTCCAGCAGTGTCCTGCATGTCTGGTTCGTCTAACTTGAATAGTTTTCGTGATAGGGGGCAGGTGGCCGTACAGTTGGTGTCTTGTGGGGTGTTGCTGCCAGGACTTGTTCAGGATTGCACCCAGCATTCTTGTGTAATTGCCATCTAGTTTCTTCTCCAGCCGTTTTGTTAGCGTCCATGTAGTGCATCCATATAGCAGTATCGATGTGACCGCTGCCTGGAAGAAACTGCGTTTCATTTTATCGGTTAGGTCTGATTTCCATATAGTCGATAGCCTATTGATAGCTGTCCATGCTTTCGTTAACCTCGTTTCGATGTCCTTTTCGGTTGATTCGACGCTGCTTCCTAGGTACGTGAATTTGTCTACTAGTTTAAGTGGGGTTCCTTCTAGAGTGGAGATGTCCCCCGTTTGGTTATAGCACATATATTCCGTTTTGTGTGCATTAACATGGAGGCCTATGCTTGCTGCTGCTCGTTCCAAACTATGCAGAAGTGTTTCGGCTTGGTCAGGTGTATTTGCCAGTATCGCTATGTCATCGGCGTAGTCGGCGTCGGTAATTGTTGTTGCGGGGTATCTTCTGCTTCTTTTCTTCGTCAGTTCGAAGCCATTCTCTTTGATTTTGTCAATCGATGTTCTAAGTACGTAGTCTAGACAAATGATAAAGAGATACGGGGCCAGCGTGTCCCCTTGTAGTACTCCTGCTACAATGTCGAAGTATTCTGTGTCTCCATCTGGTGATCGTACTTTTACTTTAGTGTTTCTATAGAGAATCGTTATTGCCGCT